>OY728143.1:1826097741-1826348268 GCA_963277665.1 Viscum album | reverse complement strand
ATCATTATTTTTATATCCTATGTCCCATTTCTTTTGAAATCGTGAATAGAAAACATTTGAACTTCTGCTGCCAATACTAATGAAAAAGACAAGATGCACCTGGAAAAGACTGAAACCAAGGCGATGATTCTGATGCCTTGTAAACCTATTGACTGAAGCTCCATTGATGAAGAATAAATATTTCCATCCAAGGGTGGATATGAGTTCAGAATTGAAATTATTTTTAGGTGAACCTAGGGATCAATGAGTTGAAGAAGATGATCATATCTATCATTTTGATACACTATTCAATAATGACTGATGATGGCCAGCTGATTGAGATTAAGTTGAAGGAAGACATGTGAAGTCCTAGCTTCATAAAAATGAACTATGATGAAGAGGATTGATCGATACCTATATGATTTTTGAGAAACTACATCTTGAAAATGATGCTCCAGGGTATTAAGTGGACTATGAGGCTATTGATGTTTTTTTAACCTAATCGGTACACAAAGACTATAATTGACTGAAGAAGAACATGATCTTGAGTCATTAAAAGATGAATAATAAACTTATTGTTTCTCAATGTGAGGTTTATAGAGGGTCAAACTTATATAAGGTCGTCCAAGCTTAAATTTAGGTTGAATTTGATATTGAGAAGGAAGTGAAAGAGGAGGGAGTTCCCCAAGCTAGATCATGGATGAAATCATTTAAAATAAGTTTATTAAGCCTGGTCTTTTTAGAATATAGAACAAAATTGGGGTCCTGAATCCATTAAAGATTGAATGAAATTTATTTATTAGTATCCATTTGTTTATAGGATAACGATTCTAATGATTAAGAGTGTAACGACCTGAACTTTTTAATAATATTTATTTCCTAAATTTGTGTGCTATTTTATTTTATACTCAACAAAACTATATCCTATAATTAATGAAGTGGGTATAATTAAAATAATATTGTAGGGTTTTGATTATTATATGATTGTTGGCCAATATGACTGTTGGAAACTAAATTCTTAACGTCACAATTATTTTTTATAAATTCAAATGATCTTGGTTAATTAAAACAGAAAAAAGAGTCGATGGCATCATCCAGTAGACTCAGGCCATATGAATCCCATCTGTCAGAGCTTGGGAAGGAGGTAGCATCACTGGGCTTTACTCTGGACCAAGCTCAAGCCGAACTATAACATGTGAAGCTTGAACGGAATCCCCTAAGGGAGAAGTTCAAGCTGATATAAATCACCTCTCGGGCAATGTTGTCCAAGCCACCCCAAGATTCTATCACCATAGCACACCTTACACTTAGGTCATATGTTGGTGTTATAAGGGGCTATGTAATGAGACCTTAGCTACTTTTTGTAATCCTTTTATATAAATAAAATTGTTATTTCTTGTTATGGTAAAGTTTGTGAATTTCAAATGTCCAAATAAATATAGGATGCATAGTATTGATGAATTTAGGGGAAAAAGGGGTATTTTAAAATATTTTTTGTATTCTTTAAATAATTAATAATGTGAATTGATTTTTTAAAAATGGTCTTCTATAGTTGTGTTCAGTAAGAAATTTAGCGTCTAATAAGATCAACTTAATTTTTAGTGAATAGTAAAGTATGAATAGTAACATACCTATATGAATAGTAATTATAGTAATGGATAGTAAATCGACCAAAAAATAGAAACTTCACCCATGAATGTATAAAAACATTTTAGACATCTTAAAAGTTGAAAAATGATCATTGTTTAATTTTTGGTATTTTTGTATGTTATAAATATTTTATTTACAATTTTATTATTAATTTAATAATTCAAAATGGAAATTTATTTTCATATAATTTATTCATAAATTTTTACTTTATTGTCTTATGGTTATACGATAATTTTATGGGACCTTGATTACTTTCTTAAAGTGTTACAAAATGAGTTATAGTTTTAAAGTTGTATTTTTTAATAAATATTGATTTCATTTAAAAATTAAATTAAAAATAATTACAAAATTATTTTTAAAAAATGGAGTTCATTTTTGAATTCAGAGCATCAATGTTAGGTTAGAGTGAGTTTTTGGGATTTTTCTGAAACAGTTGATTTTTCGGTGAATAGTAAAAATACAGTTTGGAGTTTCGGGTGTTTAATGACATCATTGATGATGAAATCATGATGTAAATAATTTGGTCGACTTGTGGATAGTAAGATATGTTATGAGGTGTCCCGAGTGGCCAATACCATGGGAAAATACCTTGTTCAAGCCTATGGTTTTGCAAATACCACCCATGAGGTGTCCCTTGGAAATTAGTAATTTATTCCCTCACTTTTCCTATAAATACCAAGCCATTCTCTCATGAATTTCATTCCAAAATCCTCCTAAACTAAGTTCTGGTATTTTACCTCTCAAATAGTCCTCACAAGTTTCCCTCAATCCTCACAAGGTTCCGACATTCAATCTTTCGAAGTTACTCTTCAAGGTAAGGGAACCTTTCACCCTCTTCTTTTAAGTAATGACTTCCATTATGTTATGTCTTTTAGTTTCTATTTTATTATGTGGGGGTTCTTTCTTCTATATACCTAATACTTTCCATTTAATGTCCAAATGAAGGGATACCCTTTCCACTATCATAAATTTATTTTCTGAATTTTTAAGTGACACCGTTAGGCTGCTGAAATTGTTTGTAAAAGAAATCACATCTTCTCTTTCCTCTCTAGTTTCCTTTTCATGTGGTATGTCATTAAAATTTCCATACCATGTTCTTATCTCCATGTTATTATGTATTTATACTATATTATAAGTTATTTATGATTGGGTTACCCTTGTACCCTCTCTTTATAATGTTTTATAATACCATGTTATATAGTCGTTATGCTACAGAATTTTCATCTCAAATCTCTTTATTTTTCTCAAGAAATTCTCTTGTAATATTTATGAGAATACCCAAATATATTTTCATTTCCAGGGGTATTCATAAATATATAAAATTTATCTATTTTATTTTGTAATTAACATGCATATAACCATCACTCCCTTTCCATGGGTTATAAATGATGTAACGATCAAGTTTTTAAGAACTTTTAAAACATCATGATTTTGAAATGAAGCCCATTTATTTTATTCTCTATGGGTTATTTATGAAATGTTTGTGTCACGACCCGTCCTCGGGGCCCATTTCGTGACTACCCCAAGCCCGTCTTCCATAGGCCAAGGGCTGGCGACTAGCACCAAGGCGTAATTCCCGATAAAAATGGAAGGCATTGCCTTTGTAAGTAACAAACACCACAGAGTAAGAAAGCAGAAGTAAACACTAAGTAAAACTAGGTACAAAAGTATGTGTGGAAAAGTAAGTGGGACAGAATACAAACCCAAACTGAATGTAAAGTACAACTGGAAAGAAAGTACAACAACTGAAAAGTAAAGTTGGAACGTCGAGCCGTCCACTAGAAGTCCCACCTGAAGGGTGGGTACAGATAGCCTCCTCAGCTCCACGGGTCCAGCCATCCACTCCGTGTACGTCCCGCCCAGTGGTCCACCTCCATGTACCGACTTGCTCCATAAGCCTCCCCCACGATCAGAGTTGTCCGTCGTCTTCATCCAACACAATGTAGTATGGGCATAGCCCATGCAGGGGTGAGTATAAGCTACTCAGTAGGGACGCCGAGACCCCCGAAGGTCTCCCAGAACCCACAAAGGATAATCCAAAAAGGAAAAACACAATCACGAAGTAACATCTGACACTACTTAGGTATATGCCCATACATATACCTAATTCATCAATTTCAGTTCGACTCCAACATCCGAGCCCAAGTACAACCCATTCCACACAGAAAACAAAACTCAAATCCACACAGGAAAGCATAATGTAATCCACACAGGATATCAAGTCAATCTTATCGAAGATAAAGATTGAAAGTCAAGACTTAGCTCACACATGTATATTTCTTCGTAAGACGATAAAGATGATCATATATAGCCACTGATTCATCCAAGCCGTAAGACCCACAAAGGATCTATAGGTACTAACCCCCGCAATGACCCACGCAGAATCGATAGGTAATAACCCCCGCAATGACCCACACATGATCTGACCCACACAGGATCAGTATGCACTGGCCCACATAGGACCGCTGAGTGCTGACCCACACAGTATCTGATCCACACAGGATTGGTAGGCACTGATCCATAGAGTATCGCTGAGTTCTGTAGTCGTCACTGTCGAACCCACAGAGGATTCCCATATAGTCTTAATCGTCGTCGCAGTCACAGCTAGCTCTAGGGTTCCCACACACAGCATGATCGTTCCGGGAGGGTCCGATCCACGATCCAAGGGGGTCGATACATCAACTGACACGTAGTCCAGAGTTTATATATCTCAAATTTCTATCTCGACAAGAGGAACTCAACGTGATAGACGGCACGTCAATCGGACGCCCGGTCTGAGAGTTATTGGCTTTTTCGTCCCAGGGGCCCGGTTGGTTTTTAAGTCAAAACCAACCCGACCGCACTCCATCTGCATCCAAACCTCTATTGGAGTAAGCCAAAAGGTCTGTCTCACTAAGAGGAATCCAACAAAGTTGACGGCACGTCAATCGGACATCCGGAGCTCAAGTTATAAGTGTTTCCGCTCCGAGGGTCCGGTTGGTTTCGTGTTTGAACCAATCCGACTGAACCCAAAGTTCTCCGAAACCTTGAATGTAATATACCGAAACGATCGTCTTGATCCAAGGATCGCATTGAAACTGATGGTGTGTCGTTCGGAGGTCCGTATCTCAAGTTATGGGAAAAAGACCGAAAGAAGTCCGTGAATAGGGGGTTCAGCCCCGGTCCGACCCGGCCCGATACCCCCTGGGTCGGCCCGAACCGGGTCGACCTGACCCGGGTCCGGGTCCGGCCCATTAGGGCGCGGCCCGGCCCTGCCGGCACGGCCCGGCGGCTCGGCCGAAACGGCCGAGCGGAAGGGGGTGCGCGCGCTGCCCCATGTTGGTGTAACCGCGGCCCCCATGTAGGGGGGCACTCCTTCGGCCAGCCGGGGGTTATGACCCCCGGCCTTCTCAGTGACCGGCCGACCCGGTCCAGCCGGTCGGTTGCTGCTGCCGCGGGACCGCCACCGTCCCGCCCTCCTGCTCCGGCGGCCGGAAGCTGGCTGCCACTCCCTACTCCGCCGCGGCCTAAGTCCGACTGACGTGGTGTGATGGCATCGCGCCCCTCCACCGCGGCCTCTTCGAGGTTCTCCAATGAGGCACGACGGCACCGTGGGTTTGCTCGACTTCAATGGCGCAGCACGACGGCGCCGCGCTTCTCCGCCCATTCTTTATTATTTCCGCATGGTGCAACGGCACCGCGCTGCCTTGCTCGTGCCGCAACAAATTCAAGAATCAAGGGGGGAGGAGAGTCGGTTGTGTTCGTGCGGTCTGACCTCCTCTCGTTATTGTGATAACAGGCGGTCTAATTTGAAAACGAAGAACGGAGACGGAAGTATTCATGAACATAAACAAATAATTCCCTACCTCAAGTGTTTGTTGAATGAAGATTGTTGCGGGAGAAGGAACGTCGCAGAAGGAGGATCGTCGGTGTCATGGTACACGGCATCGCGTTGTTGATCTCCGAGGGTTCGGCGTTCTTCGTTGCCCTTCGTCGGAGGCTGGCGTTCTTCGTCGGCGACGGTGCGTTCTTCACGTTCTTCAAGAAAGAAGGTGAAGATTCAAGGCTTGAGTTATTCCTCTCCCAATTCTTCTCGCACAATGAAATAATAACTTAAATAAATAATACCTTGTCTTATTTAATTAACACACAAGCCAACATAAAATTCGAAATTCGAATTGAATTCAATAATTAATTACTTTGAATAAGTTAATCAATTAATGAGTTGACTTTTCAATTAATGGGGGTGCGGGTGTGTTACCTAATTAAAAGAGGGGGTTTGAGGAAGTTGAATAGGTGGGGCTTGTGTGGGACCCACCCCACAAATATCATACCTAGTGGAGTAGAACATAGTGGGTCCCACTCCAACCACTTAGCTTAGGTTAAACTACTTTAAATAAAAATAAAATTGGTTGCACCATTTTATTTTATTCTTTACCTAACCCAAAATTTTAATTACCACACCCGAGCAAACACAACTCCGGAAAAGGTGCTCCTAAGCAATTACCGGCGTTGCGGTTTCATCAGTGCCCTCGGATTTTGATTCCGAGCACCGGTTCAAAAGTTAGGAAAACCTGCTCATTCGTTCACTGAACATACCCGAGCTAAACTTCAGAAAAATGATTCCGGACACACCGGGCCTCAGAATCAGGTGTAGTTAGAAACTGCATTCTTGTAAAATCCCAAAGAAAATTAAGAAAAAATTTCCCTTGAATTTTACAGGTCTTTACAGTTTGATTATGATCTATGTGGATCAAATGAAAATAAAAACATATTAAGGGTGCGCCCTGATAGCATTCCAACGCATTGGGTAAAGAATTTAATCTCTAGAGATGAAAAGTTTCACGATACCTTGGTGAATAACCTTGGTAATTTTATGACACCTTGAGGATAAACCATGGTGATATGTTTATGAATGTTCTAAATTAAATTTTGTAGCCACATATTAATGTTATGGTTCAAGTTATTTTCATTATGAAATTCCTCTACATCCATTGCTCATGTCTTTATGTTTTTATCAAGTTCTTATTGATTTCACAAGTAAACCGATTCCCTTGTTTACCCCTTACTGGGCCTTTTTCTCATCCTTTCCTTTGTTGTATGTCTCCAGGTTATGAGATGTAGTAATTGTACTTAATATGAACCTATGATGAATCATTATAATTGTATTAGAAGGATTCTTTATGTTGTTTTCATGTATTATGTTCCTGATTTCCAAGACACTAGACTTTAAAGATCCTCTGTATGTAAAATGTAATGAAAAGTTATGTAATAAAATGGCGGGATGTCATAGTTGGTATCAAAGGACTATTTAGTTATTTATGGAAAATAGGCTATGAAAACTTTATGAATAATCCTATAAAAACGTTTAAATATAGGAAAAATTCCTGGTATTTCGGTGAGTATTGAGTAAGTGGTTTATCAATCAAATACATCCCTGTCTAGATACGAGTAGGTAGAGAAGGATTTGTCACAAAGGTACCTAAGAGTGAAAACTACGACAATGAGTTTCAGGCTTGACCCAGGGTATCCTAGTACATGATAACGGACCTTGCTGCACTCTTGGTTGAAATACTTCCAAGGGATATGTTTCGTTAATCATAAGCTTTTTATGAATCATTATGAAGGATTTATAGAGAAATGTAATTGTTTAAATAAGTTTTAAGAAATAAAATCCTTTATAGTTAAAAGATTCGTAAATGAAATAAGTTTCTCACTAAGGTATTATCCTTTTAGAAAATGAAAAGATATAGGAGGAACCGTGCAAATGGTGACTGCAATGGACCATGCGCTGATGGGCCTCTGATGGAAGCTAGAATGGAAACTTTCATGTGAATGATGAACCAACTGACTCAAGTTATGGGAAATAACTTGAATCAAGTTGAGAGACCGATCTCACCACTAAGGGAAAAACTTTATGTTGAATCATTTATGTGCTAACGACCACCAACATTTAGTGGATCTACTGACCCATTGATTACTGAATAGTGGATCATCTCTATCGAGAAGATCTTTTCTATGCTCCAATGTTCTGAACAAGAGAACGTTACTCTGGCTATCTATCGCTTAGAGGGAGAAGCTGATCAGTGGTAGGAACTGATTAAAAACACAAGGCCAAGAGTGGACGTTGAATCTATAGAGTGGGAAGAGTTTAGAGGGATATTCTTCAACAAGTATTTCCCTCGATCGATGAGAACAAGAATGGAGAAGGAGTTTCTCGAGCTGAACTAGAAAGAGAATGAATCTGTGGGAAGCTATGAGATGAACTTCACAAGTTTTTCACATTACACCTCTATCTTTTTCAAGGATCCAAATGGTAAGGTTGATAGATTCTTCAGTGGACTGAGACCTCACATCCAGAAGAATCTATCCAACTGAGACTATGATATCTATGAGGAGATTGTTCAAAGTGCGATGAAAGTTGAGCTAGAGTTTGGTGAGACACAGTGGTCTCATAAATCCAATGACAAGAAGAGATAAATGGAGCCAAGATTAGTGAGGATATTTGATCAAGGAAGAGGAGGCAAGCAAGTGAAACATACCACATGTAATAAATGAGGGAAGAATCATTCAAGTAACTGCCTGCCCAGGAGCAGGAAATGCTACAAGTGTGGAAGAGAATTCCATATTGTGAGGAATTTTCATAGTAAGGTGAAACCTCAAATTCCAAACACTAATGACAAGGGGAAGATAGTGCAGGCCCTACCTGATGTCTCGTGCTTTAAGTGTGGACAATTTGCGCACTTTTCCAATCACTATCGAAATCCGAGGGCAGTAGAGGGGAACCACCATCAGCCTCAGCAAAGGCCAAGGGAGCAAGGTCATGATTTGTTTATCACAACATCTGATGTTGAAGTTTCTAATGATGTGGTAGCAGGTACTCTTGTTGTTCTCTCAAAGATAGCAAGTACTTTGTTTGATATGGGTTCTACACATTTCTTTATTTCCTCTATGTTTTCAAATAATTTATAATGAACCCCCCATTTTCTAAAATTAGAGTTATCAGTAAAGACTCCTGGTGGGATTATCCAAGCATCGTCAGTATTTAGAAACTCTAGTATTTACTTTAGTGATCACATCTTATTGCAAATCTAGTAGTCATTCCCATGCTATAAATCAACATTATACTAGGGATGGACTGGATCTCAAAGTATAATGGAAAGATCAAGTGCAGAAGCAAGGAAATATAAGTAGTCTTGAATGGAGAACCTACAGTTATCTTCCAAGGAGAGATATCTCAACCTAATATTTGTCTAAAAGAAACTCATATATCCTTATTTATGGAGTTGATCGGTGAAGAATAAGGAGATGAGAGTTTAAGGATAGAAAATGTCCCCAATGTCCAAAAATATGTTGATTCATTTCTTGAGGAGTTGTCTGGACCTCCCCCGGAAAGAGAGGTAGATCTCTCTATTGAAATCGTACCTAGATCTTATCCAATATCAAAGACCCCATATAGGATGGAAAAATGTGGAGTTGGAGGAATTAAAGAGACAACTCCAAGATCTTTTGGAGAAGGGGTTTATCCGACCGAGTGCGTCTCCTTGGTAAGCACATGTTCTCTTTGTGAAGAAGAAGGATGGATCGATGCGGCTATGCATTGATTTTAGAGAACTAAATGGGATCACAGAAAAGAACAAATACCCTCTTCCAATAATTGATAACTTATTTGACAAACTTTGTGGGGCTCAATTCTTCTCTAAGATTGATCTCTGATATGGTTATCATCAATTGAGGGTAAATAAAGATGATATTCCAAAAAATGTCTTCCAATCAAGATATGGGCATTATGAGTTTGTGTTATGCCCTTCAGACTGACTAATACACCCGATATTTTTGTGGATCTGATGAATAGAGTCTTTAAGGACTACCTTGATAACTTTTTGGTAGTTTTTATTGATGATATTCTGATATATTTCAAAAGTTGTGAGGAGCATGAGAATCATCTACAGGTTATTTTACAAACTCTACATAAGTAGAGAGTTTTTGGAAAGTTTAGTAAATGTGAATTCTGGTTACAACAAGTTGCATTCTTGGGGCACATTGTTACCAATGAAGGAATCAATGTTGACCCTGTAAAGACAAAAGTTGTAGAGGAGTGGCCTTATCCTACAATAATAACAGAGATTTGTAGTTTCCTTAGATTAGTGGGATATTATATGAGTTTTGTGAAAAACTTTTCATGGATTTCTAATCCATTAACCAAGTTAACTCAAAAACGGGTCAAGTTCATCTAGACAAAGGAGTGTGAGGAATGTTTCCAAGAGCAAAAGAAGAGATTGGTTACTACACCAGTGTTAAATCTTCCCTCAAGTGGAGAAGGATTCAATATTTTTAGCGATGCGTATCTGAAAGGGCTTTGGTGCGTCCTCATGAAAAATAACAAAGTCATTGCTTATGCATCTTGACAGTTAAAGACTCATGAGAAGAACTATCCTACGCATGATCTGGAACTGGTTGCGGTTGTTTTTTCTCTGAAAATATGGAGGCACTTTCTTTATGGGGAGAAATGTGATATATACACAGACCATCAAAGTTTGAATTATATTTTCACACAAAAGGAATTGTACATGAGACAAAGGAGATGGTTCGAACTTCTCAAAGACTATGATGTTCAATTCATTATCATCCTGGAAGAGCAAACAAAGTCATTGATGCATTAAGAAGGAAAGACCCAGTTTTTCTTTCCATGATGAGGATTCAAAGAGATCATTTGATCAATGACCTAGTAAAACTATACATGGGAATTATAAGGGAAGGGACATCATCAACCCAAACCTAAATGATTTCTCAACCGTCATTACTAGAGAAGATCAAGAATGCTCAGAAAGAGGATCCTTTTTTATAGAAGAACTTTGAGGATGTGAAGGATGGGAAGTTTCCTGAGTTAAATATTGATCATGAAGGTGTACTAAAATTTTGTACAAGACTATGTGTTCCATATACTCTGGAAATAAAGAAGGAGCTGATGGATGAACCTCATAGTTCTACTTTCTCTATACACCCTGGAAGCAAAAAAATGTATAAAGACCTTCGTGATCATTATTGGTGGGATAATATGAAAAGGGAGATTGTTTACTACACTTCAAGGTTCCTGGTATGTCATCAAGTGAAGGTGGTGCGACAACATCCTAAAGGTGTATTGAATCCACTACCCATACCAGCATGGAAGTGGGACAATATCACTATGGACTTTACCACTGGTCTCCCAAGAACTTCCAAAGGAAACAATGAAATATGGGTTATTATGGACCGTCTCACCAAGACTGCCCATTTTATCTCCATTTGGGAATATTTCTCTCTTGATCAACTTTCCAGGATTTACATGAAGGAAGTGGTAAGGCTGCATGGAGTTCCACTTTCTATCGTATTTGATCGTGACCCAAGGTTCACATCAAAATTCTGGAGAAGTCTTCAACATGCTCTGAGCACTAAATTGAATTTCAGTACAGCTTGTCACCCCCAAACTGATGGACAATCTAAAAAGACTATTCAAACACTCGAGGATATGCTGAGAACATGCTCAATGGAATTTAAAGGTGGGTGAGATCAACATCTCCCTTTAGTTGAATTCTCTTACAACAACAGCTTCCACTAAAGCATTCAAATGGTACCTTATGAAGCTCTATATGGGAAGTGATGTAGAACTCTTACTTGTTGGGATGAAGCTAGTGAGAGAAAGCTTCTTGGGCCTGATCTTGTGCAAGAGATGATAGAAAAAGTCCATGCCATCCAGAAACACATTAAGGCTGCTCAGAGTAGGTAGAAGAGCTATGTTGACAACCGTCGAAGGGACTTGGAGTTTGATGTTGGTGATAAAGTCTTTCTTCGAATTTCACCTTGTAATAGATTCATGAGGTTTAGAAATAAAGGGAAGCTCAGCGCTAGGTACATTGGCCCCTATGAAATCCTTGATCGCGTAGGAGCAGTGGCCTATCGGCTTGCACTTCCTCCAAATCTAGCACAAGTTCATGATGTCTTCCATGTATCCCTCTTGAGGAAGTACATACCTGACCCTTCACATGTCTAAAACCCAGAGGTGGTAAAACTGGAACATGACCTCTCTTATGAGGTGTATCCAGTGGAGATCTTGAATCATAGAGACAAGGTTCTACGCAACAAGACTACCCACCTTGTTAAGGTGTTGTGGAGGAACCACAAATGTGAGGAAGCCTCGTGGGAACCATAGGATTCTATGAGGCAGAAGTACCCACGCCTTTTCTCTTATTAGGGTACGAGTTAAAATTTCAGGGATGCAATT
The DNA here is from genome assembly GCA_963277665.1 of Viscum album. NCBI lineage: Eukaryota > Viridiplantae > Streptophyta > Magnoliopsida > Santalales > Viscaceae > Viscum > Viscum album. Next base: position 1,826,336,399 of record OY728143.1, on the reverse strand, counting down.
TTCTAAGGGGGGAAGAATGTAATGAACTGAACTTTTTAATAATATTTATTTCCTAAATTTGTGTATTATTTTATTTTATACTCAACAAAACTATATCCTTTATTTAATGAAGTGAGTATAATTAAAATAATACTGTTGGGTTTCAATTATTATATGACCATTGGTCAATATGACCGTTGGAAACTAAATTCTTAACGTTTCAATTATGGTTTATAAATTCAAATGATCTTGTTTAATTAATACAGAAAAAAGAGTCGATGGCATCATCCAGTAGACTAGGGCCATATGAATCCCATCTATCAGAGCTTGGGAAGGAGGTAGCATCAATGGGATTTTCTCTGGACTAAGCCCAGGACGAACTTCAATATGTGAAGCTTGAATGGAATCACATAAGGAAGAAGTTCAAACTGATAGAAATCACCACTCGGGAAATGTTGTTTGAGCCACCCCAAGATTCTATCACCATAACACACCTTACACTTAGGTCCTATGATGGTGTTATAAGGGGCTATGTAACGAGACCTTAGCTACTTTGTGTAATCCTTTTATATAAATAAAATTGCTATTTCTTATTATGGTAAAGTTTTTGAATTTCAAATGTCCGAATAAATATAGGATTTATATTATTGATGAATTTAGGGGAAAATGGGTATTTTAAAATATTTTTGTATTCTTTAAATAATTAATAATGTGAATTGATTTTCAAAAAAAAAATTCTACAGTTGTGTTCAGTAAGAAATTTAGAGTCTAATAAGATCAACTTAATTTTAGTGAATAGTAAAGTATGAATAGTAACATACTCATATGAATAGTAATGAACAGTAAATCGACCAAAAAAATAGAAACTCTAGCCATGAATGTATAAAAACAGTTTAGACATCTTAAAAGTGGAAAAACAATCACAGTTTAAGTTTTGGTATTTTTGTATGTCATAAATATTTTATTTATAATTTTATAATTAATTTTATAATTTAAAATGGAAATGTATTTTCATAAAATTTAATCATAAATTGTTACATTATCTTCTTATGGTTATACGATAATTTTATGGGACCTTGATTACTTTCTTAAGGTGTTACAAAATGAGTTATAGTTTTAAAGTTGTATTTTTGGAATAAATAATGATTTTTTAAAAAAATTAAATTTAAAAAATTTTGAAAAATATTTTCATAAAATGGATTTCATTTTTGAATTCAGAGCTTTGATATTAGGTTAGAGTGAATTTTTTGGATTTTTCTGAAACAATTGATTTTTCGGTGAATAGTTAAAATGCAGTTTGGAGTTTTCGGGTGTTTAATGACATCATTGATGATGTAATCATGATGTAAATAATTTGTTCGACTTTTGAACAGTAAGATATGTTATGAGGTGTCCCAAGTGGACAATAACATGGAAAAATACCTTGGTAAAACCCATGGTTTTTCAAATACCACTGATGAGGTGTCCCTTGGAAATTAATAATTTATTCCCTCACTTTTCCTATAAATACCAAGCCATTCCCTCATCCATTTCATTCCAAAATAATCCTCAATGAAGTTATGGTCTTTTAACTCCTAATTATTCCTCCCAAGGTTCCCTCAGTCCTCACAAGGTTCTAACCTTCAATCTTTCAAAGTTACTCTTCAAGGTAAGGGAACCTTTCACCCTCTTCTTTTAAGTAATGACTTCCTTTATGTTATGTCTTCTAGTTTACATTTTATTATGTGGGAGTTTTTTCTTCTATATCCCTACTCTTTTCTATTTCATTTCCAAATGAAGGGAGACTCTTTCCACTCTCATCAATTTATTTTCTTAATTTTTAAGTGACACCGTTAGGCTGCCGAACTTTTTGTAAAAGAAATCGCATCTTCTCTTTCCTCTCATGTTTTCTTTTCATGTGGTATATCATTAAAATTTCCATACCATGTTCTTATATCCATGTTATTCTTTATTTATACTGTATTATAAGTTATTTATGAGTGGGTTAACCTTGTACCCTCTCTTTTTAATGTTTTCTAAAACCATGTTATATAGCAGTTATGTTGTAGAATTTTCGTCACAAATCTCTCTCTTTTTCTCAATAATTTCTCTTGTATTATTTATGAGAATACAAAAATCTATTTTTATTTCTAGGTGTATTCATAAATACATAAAATTTGTCTTTTTGATTCTGTAATTGACATACATATAACCCACACTCCCTTTCTATGGGTTATAAATGACGTAACAATAAAGTTTTTAAGAACTTTTAAAACGTCATGATTTTGAAATGAAACCCATTTCTTTTATTCTCTATGGGTTATTTATGAAATTGTTTATTATGATCTATGTGGATCACATTAAAATAAATACATATTAAGGGTTCACTCTGATATCTCTCCAATACATTGGTTAAAGAATTTAATCTCTATAGATGACATGTTTCACGATACCTTGATGAATAACCTTGGTAATTTTTTTGACACCTTGGGGATGAACCTTGGTGATATGTTCATGAATGTCTAAATTATATTTTTTAGTAACATATTCATGTTATGGTTTAAGTTCTTTTAATTATTAAATTCCTCTATGTCCATTTCTCATGTCTTTATATTTTTATCAAGTTATTATTGATTTTACAAGTAAACTGATTCCCTTCTTTACCCCTTACTGGGCCTTCTGCTCACCCTTTACTTTGATGTATGTCTGTAGGTTATGAGATGAAGTAATTGTACTTAGTATGATCCTATGATTAAGACTTAAAAGTTTATTAGAAGGATGTTTTATGTTGTTTTCATGTATTATGTTCCTGATTTCCAAGATGCTAAACTTTAAAGATCCTCTGTATGTAAAAGGTAATGAAAAGTTTTGTAATAAAAAAGTGGGATTCCATAAAGAGGCCTTGAACATCTTCAAATTTATAGGTTCTAAGGTTTTTCAATTGTGAAAAATAGGTGTGTGATGAAATGTTTTGAAGTAGATATCCTTAGCTGTACCTTTTTCTATTTTTTGATGATTTACTCTATTAGATGAAACAACTTTACAACACTGAGCTCGATCGAAGAGATTTGTGGTGAAGATGATGGACTTGTTAGTGGATTCGCTCTGGTGATCGATGGAGTTTTATTGATAAGAGGACAATCTAGTTCTATATTGGGGGGCTTGAGGATTTATTTACATCACTAAATTTTTCCATAAGCGTATAAAAGATTAACAGAGCTTGAATTTTGTCATGCTCCAAATTTCTTGTCATGAAAACATTATGCACGTGGTTTTTATTTTTTATTTTTTGTAATGTGTAGGGTCATATTACAAGCTGGTGACTAAAATCCATGACAAAAGATGCATGGCTGAGTAATAATTGAATACTGTAATGATGTTTGTGGAGGAAGATTGTTATAAAAAAATTAAGGAAGCTAATAAATGTACTTCTAAGAGACGCTTAGGGGGGAATTCCTGATTCCAGATTTGAATACTATCAAACTTTTGAAAGAAATCATGGATAATACATATAACATCTTAGATATTCCAACTCATCTAATAGACTAGGGAGATATAGAGTAGATGAACCATAGGGGATTTTCAGATTGAGCATAAATAGCAGCTTCAACATTGTTGAATTCAAAGGATGAAAGATGGAAAGATTTCATCAAATCAAGAGAGAAGATACCAATGTATATTTTTCATTATTTATTTATTTGACATACATTTACATTCATGTATTTGTACATCAATGATCATGTCTCCACTTAATTTAATTGAGGGAGATTTTGCTATTACTGTTTTTATCTTTTTATTTATCTTGATAATCCTTTCTCTTCTATAATTTAATATCTTTGATTGGGAATCTTAAGGAAGAGCATGATTTGGCATGGGAGTAGTTATAATTCTTTAGGGTTATTAAGAAACTTCTTACTAATCAATTTCTTGTTGAGATTAATCTATTTTATTGATCGTCATATTCCATTAGCAGTCTCAATAGTTTCCCCTTGATAAAATTGATCACATGTCTCTTCACTTAATGTAGTTATCCTTAACAATTATAACATTTCATTTCACACTTATGACTTTAAAAGTATCCACCCATTTTATCATTTTCCATTTCTCTATTTTCTTAGTTAAGAATTTGACTAAACCCTTTGAATTTCTCACTCACCTTCCCTTGGTTTCAAACCTTCACTGTTATGCTAGTGCATGTTTTAAATTGTATTTTAATATCCATGAAAACCTCTAGTTTGTTCAAAATTTTGTATCGTTATTGGGGAATGTTTGGAATATAGTTTTTTAGTGTTTAAAAAAGAAAATCTAAAAAATATAAACATTATGAATATATATATATATATATATATCCATTGATGTGGCTACTACTTGTGCTCAATTATAAATTCTTATACCACTTATGTGTGTTTTTGCTTTATACTTTGGTTGTTATCTACTATGTGTTACATGTGAAGTGTATTTAAATTAATTTTAATGTGTTGAAACATGCTGATGTATCTTGTTTTTCTAGAATATTCCAAATTTCTACTTGATTGTTTCTGAGGTAAAATTGATCAATAGGGGTGTTGGGACTATAAGAACGAATTTTGTGTGTGTTTTGTTGCTATTATGGGAACATTATCTGGTAGTGTGTCTATAACCAACTACGATAGACATATAAATTTATAGTAACCCAATAATTAGATAAACTTGAATATGAGGATTATTCGTAACTGGAACTATTGATGTTAAAAATTCATTATAAATTTTACCAAAAAGAATAAGAAGATAGAATTAGAAAATTGAAAAATGAAACTTTTGAAGTTCATGTAAAGATGAATAATCTGAAAAAGGTTACTTAAGTGAAGGAGGAAATGACATGAGAGATTTTGAAAATGAGAGTGTAGTGGAATGTGTGTCTAAGTTTAACAGACAAAGCAATTATTTGGAAGAATTATAATCTGATGAAGAAAAATCTGTCAACATAACTGACACTCTGAATGAATTTTTTTGATGATTATGTGATAAACATTAAGGGAGTTGATTTATAAAATTTTGAGAAACACTTGAAGGAACATGAAATAGGTTGTTCCATTCCATTCATGATTCCTAATTTTGAAAATGTCCATTGTTATAGGTTTTTTTAGAATGTGACAGATCCAATTGTGAAAAATCTTAGATTTTAAGTTCTAAACACTAAAATTCCTTCAGCTTATTTTTCTGAAATTTTAGGAAGTGATCCCGAACTGAAAGTTTAGGAAATTTTAGAAGAAGACAACAATCAATAATTTAATGATTTTGGAAATTTTAAAACTATTTTAAATTTGATATTACCTATTTTGAAAATTATAACCCCACAATTTTGATATTTTTTCACGAAGAACAGGATGGGGGAGTGAAATTTGAGGAAGGAGTTTTTGATGAACTTATACTCCATTACTCTCGCACTAAAAATACTTATAAGGATTTTTTCAATGAAATGGAAAAAAGATTTGTTGATGCAGGAGAATTTTTTTTTAAATTAAATTCACTTGAATATGATTTTATTAGTATTGAATAGAACAAATTTTCACTAGAAATTGGATTGAAACACTCAATTTAACATGCTTTGGAGGGTGAAAATTTTCAAAGTGAGCATAAACAAGAGTCTGAGCACATGCTGAGAAGTCTAAGTATAAATAATTTTCCATGGGAAGTGAGTTATAAGAATTTATTGTTTGATGGGATAGTTTTGGAAGAGAGTCGTAGTTTTTTTATATATGGAATTATGTTTGATAAAGGTTAATTCTTCCTTATTTTTCAATGACTTCTTCATCTGATTCAGTTGCTTATTGTCATCTATAACCTTAGAATTACCTTGAAAAAAAATATTATAATTGATAATGGTTTTAATTTTGTACATAACACTATTGATTAACCTTTTCTTGAAACTATCATTCAAAAATCAATACCTTTAACCCTTTAAAAAAATGAAGTTTAAAATAAGATAGGAAGCTATGCTATTAATTCAACACCCCTGAGAACAAATAGTTTTCTTTTTCCCTTCATGAGTGCATTAAAAGTTTCAAATATGAGTCATGTCTAGAAGTGGATATCCTTTTATTTATGAGTAATTTTTAAGATTTTTATTCTATTGATATGTGTAGGGAATTATTTTCCAAATCTATGGGGAGTCTCTCCATTTACACTTGACTATAAGCTTTTTTAATTTACTAAGAAAGTGCACCTTGGTGATTTCTTTTTTGCTAACCGGGTGACTTCTTTGAGCAATCACTTGATGTTATAGGGTGCCTCATAGGGTTTTTTGAAGATTTCATGAATGTTAATTTTGTTTTCAAAAGGTCATAGTGCTCATAAATATCAATTTTCTATTAAAAACAATTAGGAAAAACACTTGTGGTGGTTCTTACTTAGGAAACCCCGTTTTCTTAGTGGCTTTGGTTAGTTTCTAGGGGATTGTGGTTGAAGACTAAAAACATAGAACTTCTTGGGAAGAAACCCAATGTTTTTGTTTTATTTTTTATTGCTTATCATTCAAATATATAAAATCCTTAATTATCTTTTACCATGTTACCTCACTCGAACCTCTTCTCCCATTTTTCTTGGCCTTGATGTTGGTAAGTCTTCCTATTAGGCTTTGAATTTTCACTACCACACACTCTCATTCTTAATGGTCTCATATTTTTTACTTTCAATGTGTGGATTTAATGATTGTCATATTTTAGCGTTGAAGGAAAATTCATGAAGTGAACAAGTTGAGCTTAAATTGTTAAGAGGGCAATCATTGATTCGATCAGTCAGGAGTTAAAGTTTCAACTGCCAAGGGGGTAAAATTTTAAGTCTTTTCATTCTTTCTTGAAAATTTTAATACTAGACTAAATTGATGTTTGCTACCCTATTTTATATATTTTCATTAAAATACACTCATGATTAGTGCCAATGTATTGGGGAAACTACTTCCTGGTTGAAGCTAAATTAAGTGAATCTACTTTAACTTGTTGGAGGTGTTATAGTTGCTTGAATCTTTGCTGTTGAAAACCATTTTGGACTAATTTTGTAAAATATTTTTAACACCCTGTATAATATTTCTTGTTTTATAAATCACTTTTCAACAGGTTATTACTTTGAGATGAAGTGAAATTTCTTATTTTCTATTTATATAAAAAAACATGTAAAATTTTATATTTGTTTTGAAAACTGCTTCAAAATGTGGAAAGCATGTTTTTTTGAAATTTTTAAGTGAACCATTTTCCAGAATTTTGTTGATCTATCTTATAAATCTTTTTGTACATAAATGCCAAATTGTTTCCTTTTCCTTTGAATTCAACATTGAGGAAAATGTTGGGGTTTAAGTGTGGGTGAGAGGGTCTTCTTAATTGAGCTTAACCGAGCTTTAATGTAAACCCATTAAAATCTCTTAATTTTCCATCAAAATTGTGAGTCTTTGAGCTTAATTTGGGCATTTTTACTTGCTGAAAATTCTTCTTAAATTTGAAAGATGTTTTCCACTTTGAAGTGGTTACCTTTTTATTACTCCATGGATTCAACTGGGTAAGTCTTCTTTTTCTTATTCTCTCGAATTCTATTGTTTTTGGTGAATCTGTGGGATAATGTTCTATATCAATAATTGAATTGAAACTTTTTTTATTTGAATAAAACTTATAAACTATTCATTTAAAGGGGCTATGAAATGAAAATCTTAATCAATGTTGAGCCTCTATTACTTTATTATTTAATTATTTTATTCTTTAATATATTGGACGAGTTATTTATATTGTTATGTAATTATTAGGTTTTCTCATCCAAACAGAGTATCTAATTATTATGGCTTCTATTTATGTGTGTCTGTTCTCTTGGAGGTAAAGAGAAGTTTGGATGTCCAAGTTAAATGCATAATGATTTTTGTTTAATTTAAAAGAAATTGTTTCAAATCCATTCATTTCTGTAAAATAGTAACTCAATCTATAATGAAATTTCTTATTTAAAGGTGACAATTTTTTCATTTTACTTAAAGAAAATCCATGGGGAAGAATTTCTTATGAAAACCAATACTTGGTGTCGTTACACTTTTTTCATCTTTAAAAGTGATTTTATTCCACGAAATTTGTCTTGGTGATCGCTTGAGGACAAACAATGTTCTATGTGTGAGAGAATTTGATGTGAATTTTATTTCACAGAGTTTCCACACCATTTTATTAATATTTTGATGATTTAATTAGTAAAATATGATTTAAATGTTAAATATTTGGACTTTATTAATTTTGTTATCAAAATTATTAATTTAGGAATTTTCTATTTAAATTTGTGTTTTTATGTTCAAATTATTAATTTTTTCATGACTAAAATTTCTATTTTTTTAATTTTATTTTTTTATATTAATTTTAAGTGTTTCTGTTTTTCTCATGGTGTTTAGTAATATAATCTTTTATTTTTTTGGTTATAATTTTTAAACCTTTATTTAGTTGATTTAACATTTGTATTATAATTTTTGTATTAAATAAATAATTGAAGCAATTTTTGAAGCAATTTGTGCGTCTCAAATTTATGCGACCATTCCACGTTTCTGATACCGTGCACCCACGGTACCCTGCTTCTGCGATCGTGCTCCCTGTTGCTTCCACGACCGTGAAGAGGAAACATCCGAGCCTGGTCTGCTAGTAACGATGAAGAAGATGAGCTTAAGCCGAATGAAGATTGGGGAAGTCCAAGATCTATAAAACTAAACTGTGATGGAGATCATCGATCGAGACCTATATCGATTTTGAGAATCCAAATCTTATGAATGGAGCTTTGGTGTGGTAAGTGGACTACGAAGCTATTGATACTGATTTGATCCTAATCGGTCCTTGAAGCCGATGATTAACCAAATAAGCACCCGAGCCTGACTCGTTTGAAGGTGATGAACAGGATTTTTATTTCCCCATGTGAGGTTTGTAGAGGAATAAACCGATTGATGGTTTTCCAGGCTTAATTGCAGGCCGAATATGATGCGGACATGGCTTTGAAAGAAGGGCGAGTTCCCCAAGCTCGATTACGGATGAAATCATTGAAGATGAATTGATTAATCCTGAGCTTCGCAGAAGATCGAGTGGAGATGGGGTCCGGATGACAATTAATATTGAGGGAAGCTTATTTTCGGGTGTTCGTTTGTTTGCAGGATGATGATTCTGTAGACGGCAAGGCCTCAGACAATATTATATTCACCAATTGTGTGGTTGTGGAATCGTTCACTACAGGTGTGTGTTGAAATTCTTTAATGAAGATGACCTTGGCAACTCTTGTTGCTGGTTTGTTAATGATATTTTCTGCTGGATGAATCAATTTTTGTGACAACGAACTTGATCGAAGAGACCCATGATGAATGGGATGGACTTTGTGGTGGCTTTGCTGTGGTGATCGATGGAGGGAGCTTGATAGGAGGATGAGACTGTTGCGGATTGTGGGGCTTGAGGATTGATGAAGATCACTTAATATTTCCATCTAGGGATAGAAGATTAACAAAGCCTGAATTTTGTCAGGGTTTAACTTGCTTGTCACTGAAACAGATCACACCATGTTTTTTTTTTTTAATTCTATTTGAAGGGGGTCTGATGGAATCATGTGAATGTGGTTGAAATCTATGACAAAAGACGCATGGTCGGTATGAATTGAAGACTAGTGGGGTGGAGGAGGGAGTTGAGAAAAAAAAAGGAAATAAATGGACTTCCGAGACAGAATTGGGGGCATGCCTAATTGCGGATTCCAATACTATTTGACTTTTAGAAAACCTCTTGGAGAATACGTATAAATTCTTCAAAATGCCAACTCATCTAGTATACTAGGGAGATCCTAAGGAGAGGGATTGAAGGAGATTTTCAAATTGAACATGGACAGCGGCTTCAATGCTGGTGGATGCCAAGGATGAAAGAGGGAAAGATGTCATCGAATCGAGAGAGAATATACCTGTATCCCGTTTCTTGATTCCTTTAATTCACTTACAATTACATTCATTTATTTTTACATATAGGAACTGTTAGAAAAATAAGTAGGCAAGACGGATAAAACCTTGATGCGTGATTGAATTCACTGTCCAAAAGGGTTTGATCCACCCCTACGTTGATGGTGTAGGATTCTCGGTGGAAGTATCTCTCGAGCATTTCACCAAGGTTTGGTGAAAATCAAACACCAATTTCTGATTACCCCGCTGCACCAATGTTGGGATAACTCTGGAGAATTTCTAGGATTGAAATTAATTAAATCATAGGTGATCTCATCATTGCTTATTTATAGATTAGAAACAGTGTGAATTACACCGATTCGATCAAAGAACACATTGGTTCGACCGAAACAAGACAACCCTAGGTGAGGGACACACCGCTTCGATCTCACCTTATCGATAAAAAAACACATTGGTTCAACTGAAAAGACACAACTCTTGGCGAGAGACACACCAGTTCAAATTTGAAAAAACACTCTATTTCTTTTAATAAATAATTTGAATAAAATTATAACAATAAAATATTTTGAATAAAATATATAAAATATATAACAATCTCCCACTTTTATTCATAAATATTAATTCTCCAGATCACAGGTGATTCATTATACATAATAAAGGTATCTTTCGATTTAAACCTTTACTTAGTATCAATATCTCAAAGTTTATCAGATTTATAAGTTGTCGAAACATTAAACTTATTAACCTTTAAGATAAACCAGAGAAATCATACATATAAAGAACTTTCATCCAACATCTCATTTTGTAGCACTTTTAAGGTCATGTGCTTATATCCTTTTCCTGAACTCTCTAAGGTGTAAACCTATTAACTCCTGTAAGAAGCGACACCACTTCTAAGTTCACATAAGCAAAATATTACAATGTGCTTCCGTTATTATCGCACCTAACTCACTGAGTCTTAATATTTTGTTAAGAGTTTAAAACTCAACCTCTTGTCATAACAGACGATATCGACACCAAAAATTGGTGTTATAATTTGTCAATACCAACAATCATTTTCATAACTTGTTTTTACACATTAAACACTTTGATTTGGATCTACCTAAAGAAAGTGTTGGGTTTTCATTACTGAAATAATTTATTCTATGGACTTTAACCCCATTTCTTTATTAGTTACACGAATAACCTCTCTCAGCAGAGATTTTGTAAACGGATCCGAAAGGTTTTTACACGATCTCACATAAACAATTGTTATGGTACCATCTTGTAACAATTGTCTCACATAATCGTGTCTCAAACTTATATGTCTAGACTTTCCATTGTATATGAAACTGTATTCCCTTGATAATGTTGCTTCACTATCACAACTAATAGAGATAGGAGGAATCAGACTAGGCCACAATCTAATATCCAGTAATAGATTCCTAATCCATTCAGCTTCCTTTCCACATGCTGCTAAGGCGATGAACTCTGACTCCATGGTCGAATGCGAAATACTTGTTTGTTTCTTGCTCGCCCAAGAAACAGCACAACCTCCAAGAGTAAACAACCATCCAGAAGTGGATTGGTTATCCCCAATACTGGTAATCCAACTTGCATCGATGTATCCTTCTAATACAACCGGATAATCATTATAGTATAAACATAAATCTTTGGTCTTTTTTAAGTATCCAAAAATTCTCGTTATACATCTCAAAATGATCCACACTAGGATTACTAGTATATCTACTCATTTTACTTACTGCAAAAGTAATATCTAGTCTAGTGCAATACATCACATACATTAAAGAACCAATTACACTAGCATATTCAAGTTGTGCTACAGCTCTACCTGTATTTATAAAAAGTTTAACACTAGAATCCAATTGAGTATTGACAACCTTGAAACCAAGATGATCAAATTTATTTAACATTTTTTCTATATAATGAGACTGACTTAAAGAATAACCCCCACTATGTTTTCTAACTTTAATACCTAGAATAGTGTCAGATATTCCAAGATCCCTCATTTTAAACATAGAAGTTAAGTAATTCTTTGTCTCGATTATACCAATCATATTGGTTCCAAAAATTAACATATCATCCACATATAAACACACAATACCCCCATATTCTTTTGTAAACTTTGAATAAACACATTTTTCCGCATTATGATGAGAAAACCCATAAAATAATAGAATCGAATTTCTCATTCCATTGCTTCGGAGCTTGTTTAAGACCATAAAGAGATTTAACTAGTTTACATACCTTGTAAAACAAACCCTTCTGGTTGTTCCATGTAAATCTCTTCATTTAATTCCCCATTTAAAAAAGTAGTTTTGACATCTATTTGATGAACATACAAATGATTAATTGAAGCTAAAGAAACTAATATCCTTATTGAAGTAATTCGTGCTACATGTGCATATGTATTAAAATAATCAATCCCTTCTTTTTGTCTAAAACCTTTGGAAACCAATATAGCTTTAAAAGTTTAAATGTTACCATTGAAATCATATTTCTTTCTGAATACCCATTTACTACCAATAGGTTTTGAACCTCTTGGTAAATCCATAATAACCCAAGTATTATTCCTTATAATAGAATCCATTTCATCACTAATTGCTTCCTTCCAAAAAGCAACATCTCTAGAAGACATGACCTCTTTATAAGTCTTTCGTGTTGGGTCGGAGGTGATGGCAAGAGGGGGGGTGAATTGCCTTTTTAAAATTAATTAACAATTTAAAACAAATTTAAATGCAGCGGAAAGTAAAATGGCAAGACACAATTGATAACGGAGTTCGGCTTTAAACTCAAGCCTACGTCTCCGCTCCCAACTCAACCGTTGGGAGATTTATACGACCGCTTGCTTTTTAATGGTTATAGCAAGAAACCCACTAGCCGTTTTAAGGTAGGCTAGATCACCCTCTTACAGCTTGCTTTTTTATATTGGTTGTAGCAAGAAACCCAAATTGAAAGAAGAAAGAAAACGGGTGGTTTGTTTTAATACAAACCCAATTAAGAACTAAACAATTGAAGTAAATAAGTTAGAACAAACTAGAGGAAGCCTTGAGCGCCAAGAAGTGAGTGTAGTTGATGTAGAGGCAGCCCAAGCTTCAAGGGTGGCAATTGGATCCCAAGTGGCCTTTGAGAATTGTCGTAGGAGCCTCAAATGATCAAAATAGCTTTGGTATGCTTTGGTATATGATCGGTAGTGTTCCCGGCATCCATGGACGTCTATTTATAGGAGAAATACTCCCAAATGCTTCAATATGGCCGTTGGAGGGCTTTTGGAGCCGTTGGGGATCAAGTAGACAAGTCTGGTCAAGCTCCAACGGCTAGTTTGACTTTGCTCACCGGCTGGCCGGTGCTTGTCCACCGGCTGGCCGGTGCCTTGGAGGGTGGAGAGAGCAACTGCCCAGCAGCCACCGGCTGGCCGGTGAGAAGCCCACCGGCTGGCCGGTGGTGAGACAGTAGGTCTCACTATTCCAAGGGGTTCCACCGGCTGGCCGGTGAGGAGTCCACCGGCTGGCCGGTGGTCTGGACAGAAGGCTTCCCATTCTGTCTGGACCCACCGGTTGGCCGGTGGCCAGGCACCGGCTGACCGGTGGCACCTGGCAGAGGGCAAGCCCTTCTGCCTTGTCCACCGGCTGGCCGATGGGCTGGATCCGGCTGGCCGGTGCCCTTACCGGCTGGCCGGTGGTCCTACACCGGCTGGCCGGTGGTCTTGAAATCAGTCCACTTTTCCTTTTTTTTGCCACTTCTTGCTCCTGAAATCATGCCTATTAACAAGAACACTTGAAACAACATTAGATCACTATGAGAGTGATTGTGATCATTAAAATCCAAGAGAGTGGGGTACAACAATCTCCCCCTATTTTGATGATCACAATCACAAAAAAGAAAACTTTAAAAAAGGGATGAAAGCTTTAAAAAAAGGTATGTCAATTGAAAACTTTAAATAAACAATTTGAACTTGGAAAACTTAGAGACGTGCCAAATATAATGTTCTTGAAAGCATTGAAATACTGAATAAAGGTCAGTTTTTGAAATTGCAACCAAATGCCATTTTTTAAAGAAATCAATTAAAAATAATAACTTAACCATTTAAAACAGATTTGGATGACATCAAAAACTTAAAAAGGAACTTGTAAAAAGAGCATTTTAATAAAAAGCTATGTAATAGAGAGGTTTTCTCCCCCTTTGGGATTATCAAAATAGGAGGAAAAGTACGAAAGAAAAAATTAGAAAAACACTAATAAGCAATGGCAAAAAAAAGATGAAAGATATGATAACTTGAATTTTATAAAAGACGAACCGTTACATAGAAAATTCAAAAAACAAATACAAAGAAAAGCCAAAAACAAGAACGGCTCTAATCACTCCTAGAGGGCCGAGAGGGACGGCGGCGCCTGGAGGTCGGAGGAGCCGGAGGAGCCTGGACCGCCTCAAAGCGACGATCTAGAGAGTCAATCCGTGAGTGGAGCTGATCAAATTGAGAGCTGAAGAATGAAAACTGCAAGTCCAGCCGAGTCTCAATCTGATCCTGGAAGCGTAGGAACTGGTCAGCCGTCACCGGCAAGCCACCAGCATCAGTAGGAGGGGGCACAGCCTCAGCAGGCTCAGGTGCATCATCACCCTCTCCAGCCTCCTCATCAGCAGCAGCATCAGCCTCATCTTCGCTGTCACCACTGCCTTCCTCTTCATCATCATCACTATCTTCACTGTCTGAAAGGGGATAGGCAGCAGCGATAGCAGGAGGCATGGCATTGGCAGGAGGATGGGAATGAGTTTGAGGAGAATAGGCCTTGAGAAGACCGTCCTTGTCCACAATCCATTCCTGACGCCAAGGGTGCCAACGGATGTTCATCCGTTGCACCATCATAAAATTCACTATGCTATCCTTCGTTGGCTGCTCGAAGGAAGTAGCATGTAGAGGCACATCAAGAAAGGAAAAGATTTTAGTCAAGAAGCGACCGTAGGGTAGAGTTTTGGACCGGCGCGGGTGCTCAGCCACATAAGTCATTGCCCGGAACAGAAACCGGACCAAATTGAAGTGAATGCCTCGGGTGATAAATGAGAGAAGATAAATGTCAATGAATTTGACATTATCATGATCCCCGATACGGGGCGCAAGAGAAGTTTGGATGAGGCGCTCAACAATTCGATGATTAGGAGAAAGCTGGGAGAGCTTGACAATGGGATTTGTGGGCTGCCCTGTGAGATGCTCAAGGGCTTCAGCTACATCAAACTCACGGTCCCGTGGAAACTCCCCCTGAGCAAAAGCATGGGGTCCAACATGAGGAACCCCCAACATCCGGGCAATCTCCAATGAAGTGATGGTGATGGGTTCCCCAAGAGCAGTGGAGGAGATGGTATCAATGTCATCAGAAACGGACCATGTCAAATGAGCATAGAACTCTTTGACTAGGAGTGGATAAATGACATCCTTCTCAGGGGGTTCAAAGAAAGAATGCCAATGTTGATACTCAATAATCGAGAAAAGCTCAAGACGAGCAGTAGAGAGCCAAGAATAATCAATAATTCTACCCGGCAAAATGACTTTATCATGCCAAATGTCCGGGAGTTGAGGGATGGAAGGAGGAGGAGGAGCGTCTTGAGCAATGCCCTTCCCTTTGCGTGAAGATCGAGGTCCCATGATGGCAAAAGGAGCTAAAAAGAGAGAGATGGAGAGAATAGAGGAGTTTTGAGAGGTCAAAAATCAAGAAGGGAGGCTAGGGTTAGGAGGAGCTTCGGTTTTGGGAGGGGCTGCCCGAGAGAGAGGAGAGAAATGAGGGAGGAAGGGTTTTAAAATTGATTTTAACCCTTCCTCGGGTCGGCCCAAAAAGCAAAACCCGACACCACCGGTTAACCGGTGGTGTACCACCGGTTGACCGGTGGTGCCAAAAGTCATAAAAAAATATAAAAAACAGAATTAAAAAAAAGTTTAAAAAAAATTCTAATAAAAATAAAATATAGGCAAGCCAAGAAAGTCAAATATTTAATAGTGCTCATTGACGAATCATTCCTAACTCCCCTTTAATAAAGTCAAAACGGTCAACTGGGAGCGGTTTGGTAAAGATATCAGCTAGCTGGAAATCAGTGGAAATGAAGTCCAAAGTGATATCCCCTTTTTGAAAATGGTCACGAAGGAAATGATGCCTTAAGTCTATGTGTTTTGTCCTAGAATGTTGTATTGGATTCTTAGAGATACTAATGGCACTAGTGTTGTCACACCGAATTGGGACATGATCATAGGAAAGACCATAATCCAAGAGAGTGTGTTGCATCCAAATGATTTGGGCACAACAATTGCCAGCGGCTACATACTCGGCCTCGGCAGTAGAAAGAGCAACACAATTTTGCTTCTTGCTACTCCACGAAACAAGGGACTTGCCTAGCAGATGACAGGTTCCACTAGTACTCTTACGATCTAATTGACATCCACCAAAATCAGCATCCGAATAAGAAGATAGTTCAAAAGAAGTATTTGAGGGATAAAATAAACCAAGATTTTTGGATCCTTTTAAATACTTAAAAATTCTTTTGACCGATTTAAGATGGGATTCTTTAGGATTGGCTTGAAAACGAGCACAAAGGCAAACACTAAACATGATGTCAGGACGGGTCGCAGTTAGGTAAAGTAGACTCCCGATCATACTCCTATAAAGCTTGTTATCCACCGGTTTCCCGGCTTCGTCTAACGTAAGCTTACATGAAGTACTCATGGGTGTACTAATTTCCTTTACTTGATCCATACCAAAACGACTTAGAAGCTCGTTTGTGTATTTGCTTTGGCTTAGAGAAATACCTTTTGAATTTTGAAAAATTTGAAAACCAAGAAAAAATTTCAATTCTCCCATAAAACTCATTTCAAATTCTTTTCTCATTAAATCTGAAAAATCAGTACAAAGAGATTCTTTGGTAGAACCAAAGATAACATCATCAACATAAATTTGGACTATTAAAAGATCTTTTGAAGTGCGTTTTAAAAAGAGGGTACAATCGGCTTGACCCATTTTAAAATCATTTTCTAAAAGAAATTTTGTTAACCGCTCATACCAAGCCCGAGGGGCTTGCTTTAAGCCATAAAGAGCCTTGGTTAACTTAAAAACATGATTTGGAAATTTTGGATCTTCAAAACCGGGAGGTTGTTCAACAAAGATTTTTTCAGAAATAAAACCATTTAAAAAAGCACTTTTAACATCCATTTGAAAAAGCTTAAAATTTAAGTGGGCGGCGAATGCCAACAAGATCCTAATGGATTCTAACCTAGCAACGGGGGCAAAGGTTTCACCATAATCGATTCCTTCTTCTTGATTATAGCCCTTAGCTACTAGGCGAGCCTTGTTCCGGGTTATGTTTCCTTGATCATCAAGTTTGTTCCTAAAAACCCATTTAGTGCCAATAATTGGATGATCATTGGGTCTTTCAACAAGAGTCCAAACATCATTTCTAGAGAATTGATTTAGTTCCTCTTGCATTGCAAGAACCCAATTCTCATCATTAATGGCATCATTAACGGTTTGAGGTTCTAGGTGAGAAATGAAGGCTTGATGTTCAACTTCATTGAGGATAGATCTTCTAGTTCGAGTACCGGCTTGAAGATCACCTATGACATTTTCTAAAGGATGGTCTCTAGAAGGTTTCCAAACCTTAGGCAAGGTGGAAGGCGAAGTAGGTGAAGAGGGTTCTTGATGGTCATCCTCCTTGGGAGGAGAAGAGGAATCATCCAAATGAAGCTTATCAAGCTTATCTTCAACATCCTCAATGACCGGGTGAGGTTTTGGAAGAGTTTCATCAAATTTGACGTGAGATGATTCTTCGATGGTTTTAGAACGTTTATTGAAGACACGATAGGCTTTGCTTGAGTTGGAGTACCCAAGAAAAATACCTTCATCGGATTTGGCATCAAATTTCCCTAGGTTATCTTTTGTGTTAAGGATAAAGCATTTACACCCAAACACTTTAAAATAACCAACTTTGGGCAATTTGCCTTTCCAAAGTTCATAGGGGGTTTTCTTAAGAAGGGGTCTTACAAGGACTCTATTAATAGTATAACAAGCAGTGTTTACCGCCTCGGCCCAAAAATATTGAGGGAGGTCGAATTCACTAAGGAGGGTTCGAGCGATTTCTTGGAGAGTTCGGTTTCTCCTTTCAACCACTCCATTTTGTTGAGGAGTCCTAGGGGCAGAGAAGGTGTGATTGTATCCTTGAGAGGAACACAATTCATCGAATTCTTTGTTCTCGAATTCACCACCATGATCACTACGAAGAGATATGATTTTATATCCTTTTTCGTTTTCTACTTTCCTAGAGAATTTCAAAAAGGTTTTACAAGCATCACTCTTATGGGCTAAGAAGAAAACCCAAGTAAAACGAGAAAAGTCATCAACAATAACTAAGGTATAGGATTTTCCACCTAAGCTTGCTACGGGAGTAGGACCAAAAAGATCAAGATGAAGGAGTTCAAGAGAATTTGAGGTGGACACTTCCTTCTTAGATTTGAAAGAAGACTTGTGTTGCTTACCAAGTTGGCATGGCTCACAAATCAAATCTTTCTTAAATTTAAGTTTAGGAAGGTCACGAATGAGCTTGTTCTTATTAAGCTTTAGAAGTGAATGAGAGCTACAATGCCCCAATCTTCTATGCCAAAGCCAAGACTCATTGTCAAGAGCACTTAAACATTTAACATTTTGGCTAGCTAGAGATTTTAAATCAATAATGTAAACATTTTGAAAACGGGAAGCAGAAAATATCAACTTGTTTTGAAAATCAAACACATTGCATAAATCATTTTGAAAATTGACTGAAAAACCACTATCACAAAGTTGACTAATGCTAATTAAATTATGCTTTAAACCTTTAACTAATAAAACATCTTTAATAAAAGAGGAGCTACCAAAACCAATGGTACCTATTCCGACGATCTTGCTTTTTGAGTTGTCACCAAAGGTGACATATCCTCCATCGAATTCTTCAAGAGAGTTGAACTCGGAGGGATCGCCACACATGTGCCTTGAGCAACCGCTGTCGAGATACCACGAGCCTTTAGAGATCCTACTCTTTTGGCGTTTATCCTACAAAATCAAGAAAGAAGAGATTTTGGTACCCATATAAGTTTGGGTCCGGAAAGATTAGCAAAAAGAGACTTTTGAACCCATAATGTTCTAGAGGGATTCCTTCTATGATACTCATCCGAGTAGGTAATAGATTTGGGTCTTCCATACCTAGCATTTTTACAATCACATTCATAAATCATGTGACCGGTCTTTTTACAATAATTACAAAATTTGTATTGAGAGCTCCCCCTTACAAAAGTAGTGGGTGCTCTAGAAAAAGTGGATTGCTTGTTATAGCCTAGTCCATGTGTGGTTCTAGCCGAACGCTGAGAACCTAGCAATTTAGTTAAGTTTTGTTCACCTTGGGTGAACTTGGCAAGAGATTCCTTCAAATCCTTAATGGTAGAGTTTAAAGAATCTACATTTGGAATATTTTTGACTTTAAGGGCAAGCTCCTCATTCTCTTTGAGAAGTTTGTCTTTTTCGGAAATAAGAGTTTTGTTTTTCTTTTTCAAGGTCAAAAATTTAGAGGTAAGTTCGTGAAAACCTTCCTCTAATTGATCTCTTGCATTTTGAAGTTCTTCATAAGACATATTATTATTAAAAGAAGAAGATGAGGAAGAAGAGTGAGAAGAAGAGTGAGAAGAGGATACCTCATCAAATGCCATTAGGCATTTTCCATCTTCATCGCTTGAGTCGCTTGAAGACATGGAGTCATCACTTGCACTCCATGTTGATGCTTTGAAGGCCTTCTTGTTTTTCTTTTCTTTTAACCTTTTCTTGAAAATGGGGCACTCCGGTTTGATGTGGCCTTTCTTTCCACATTCAAAGCAAGTGATTTCTTTCTCTGCCTTTGGCTCTTCCTTTCGTGCCTTTTGAAATTTCTTCTTTTTCTTCATGAACTTGCTCATTTTCCTTGCTAGTTGAGCCATCTCGGATTCACTATCATCGGAGGAGCTTTCTTCCTTTGCCTTGAAAGCAATGTTCTTTTTCTCCTTGAAGATCTTTCCTTCTTTATCGGCTTGTCTTTTCATGGTAATCTCATAAGTCATGAGTGACCCTATGAGTTCTTCAACCGGCATCTTCTTCACATCTTTCGCTTCTTGGATTGCCGTCACCTTTGGTGCCCAAGAGCTTGGTAGGACCCAAAGAATTTTCTTCACCATTGTTTCTGCTGAAACATCATCACCAAGGGACTTTCTCCCATTGCAAACATCAGTAAAACGAGTAAACATTTCGGTGATTGACTCGTGTGGGTGCATTGTGAAACTCTCAAAGTCTTGACGATACATATCTAACCTAGTGTCTTTGACTTTGTTAGTGCCCTCATGGGTCACTTCCAAAAGCTTCCAAATTTCGTGTGAGGTGGTGCAAGTAGAAATACGATTAAACTCATTACGGTCTAGCCCACAATGAAGAGCATTCATGGCTTTGCCATCAAGCTCAAAATTGGCAATATCTTCGGGGGTCCAATTAGATTCATCCTTACTAGAAAGAGTGTAGCCTTGCATAACAATTCTATATATAGGATAGCCAATACTCCTAAGAAAAGTAATCATTCGTGTTTTCCAATATGTGTAATCGGTTCCATCGAAGTATGGAGCCCGAGTCATGGAATACCCTTCGGGAGCTTGTGAGGAAGAAGCCATCACTATGGATTTTTCGTTTGTAACCGGTTAAGGTATTACACAAACGCTCCCTCTGATACCAAATGTTGGGTCGGAGGTGATGGCAAGAGGGGGGGTGAATTGCCTTTTTAAAATTAATTAACAATTTAAAACAAATTTAAATGCAGCGGAAAGTAAAATGGCAAGACACAATTGATAACGGAGTTCGGCTTTAAACTCAAGCCTACGTCTCCGCTCCCAACTCAACCGTTGGGAGATTTATACGACCGCTTGCTTTTTAATGGTTATAGCAAGAAACCCACTAGCCGTTTTAAGGTAGGCTAGATCACCCTCTTACAGCTTGCTTTTTTATATTGGTTGTAGCAAGAAGCCCAAATTGAAAGAAGAAAGAAAACGGGTGGTTTGTTTTAATACAAACCCAATTAAGAACTAAACAATTGAAGTAAATAAGTTAGAACAAACTAGAGGAAGCCTTGAGCGCCAAGAAGTGAGTGTAGTTGATGTAGAGGCAGCCCAAGCTTCAAGGGTGGCAATTGGATCCCAAGTGGCCTTTGAGAATTGTCGTAGGAGCCTCAAATGATCAAAATAGCTTTGGTATGCTTTGGTATATGATCGGTAGTGTTCCCGGCATCCATGGACGTCTATTTATAGGAGAAATACTCCCAAATGCTTCAATATGGCCGTTGGAGGGCTTTTGGAGCCGTTGGGGATCAAGTAGACAAGTCTGGTCAAGCTCCAACGGCTAGTTTGACTTTGCTCACCGGCTGGCCGGTGCTTGTCCACCGGCTGGCCGGTGCCTTGGAGGGTGGAGAGAGCAACTGCCCAGCAGCCACCGGCTGGCCGGTGAGAAGCCCACCGGCTGGCCGGTGGTGAGACAGTAGGTCTCACTATTCCAAGGGGTTCCACCGGCTGGCCGGTGAGGAGTCCACCGGCTGGCCGGTGGTCTGGACAGAAGGCTTCCCATTCTGTCTGGACCCACCGGTTGGCCGGTGGCCAGGCACCGGCTGACCGGTGGCACCTGGCAGAGGGCAAGCCCTTCTGCCTTGTCCACCGGCTGGCCGATGGGCTGGATCCGGCTGGCCGGTGCCCTTACCGGCTGGCCGGTGGTCCTACACCGGCTGGCCGGTGGTCTTGAAATCAGTCCACTTTTCCTTTTTTTTGCCACTTCTTGCTCCTGAAATCATGCCTATTAACAAGAACACTTGAAACAACATTAGATCACTATGAGAGTGATTGTGATCATTAAAATCCAAGAGAGTGGGGTACAACAATCTCCCCCTATTTTGATGATCACAATCACAAAAAAGAAAACTTTAAAAAAGGGATGAAAGCTTTAAAAAAAGGTATGTCAATTGAAAACTTTAAATAAACAATTTGAACTTGGAAAACTTAGAGACGTGCCAAATATAATGTTCTTGAAAGCATTGAAATACTGAATAAAGGTCAGTTTTTGAAATTGCAACCAAATGCCATTTTTTAAAGAAATCAATTAAAAATAATAACTTAACCATTTAAAACAGATTTGGATGACATCAAAAACTTAAAAAGGAACTTGTAAAAAGAGCATTTTAATAAAAAGCTATGTAATAGAGAGGTTTTCTCCCCCTTTGGGATTATCAAAATAGGAGGAAAAGTACGAAAGAAAAAAATTAGAAAAACACTAATAAGCAATGGCAAAAAAAAGATGAAAGATATGATAACTTGAATTTTATAAAAGACGAACCGTTACATAGAAAATTCAAAAAACAAATACAAAGAAAAGCCAAAAACAAGAACGGCTCTAATCACTCCTAGAGGGCCGAGAGGGACGGCGGCGCCTGGAGGTCGGAGGAGCCGGAGGAGCCTGGACCGCCTCAAAGCGACGATCTAGAGAGTCAATCCGTGAGTGGAGCTGATCAAATTGAGAGCTGAAGAATGAAAACTGCAAGTCCAGCCGAGTCTCAATCTGATCCTGGAAGCGTAGGAACTGGTCAGCCGTCACCGGCAAGCCACCAGCATCAGTAGGAGGGGGCACAGCCTCAGCAGGCTCAGGTGCATCATCACCCTCTCCAGCCTCCTCATCAGCAGCAGCATCAGCCTCATCTTCGCTGTCACCACTGCCTTCCTCTTCATCATCATCACTATCTTCACTGTCTGAAAGGGGATAGGCAGCAGCGATAGCAGGAGGCATGGCATTGGCAGGAGGATGGGAATGAGTTTGAGGAGAATAGGCCTTGAGAAGACCGTCCTTGTCCACAATCCATTCCTGACGCCAAGGGTGCCAACGGATGTTCATCCGTTGCACCATCATAAAATTCACTATGCTATCCTTCGTTGGCTGCTCGAAGGAAGTAGCATGTAGAGGCACATCAAGAAAGGAAAAGATTTTAGTCAAGAAGCGACCGTAGGGTAGAGTTTTGGACCGGCGCGGGTGCTCAGCCACATAAGTCATTGCCCGGAACAGAAACCGGACCAAATTGAAGTGAATGCCTCGGGTGATAAATGAGAGAAGATAAATGTCAATGAATTTGACATTATCATGATCCCCGATACGGGGCGCAAGAGAAGTTTGGATGAGGCGCTCAACAATTCGATGATTAGGAGAAAGCTGGGAGAGCTTGACAATGGGATTTGTGGGCTGCCCTGTGAGATGCTCAAGGGCTTCAGCTACATCAAACTCACGGTCCCGTGGAAACTCCCCCTGAGCAAAAGCATGGGGTCCAACATGAGGAACCCCCAACATCCGGGCAATCTCCAATGAAGTGATGGTGATGGGTTCCCCAAGAGCAGTGGAGGAGATGGTATCAATGTCATCAGAAACGGACCATGTCAAATGAGCATAGAACTCTTTGACTAGGAGTGGATAAATGACATCCTTCTCAGGGGGTTCAAAGAAAGAATGCCAATGTTGATACTCAATAATCGAGAAAAGCTCAAGACGAGCAGTAGAGAGCCAAGAATAATCAATAATTCTACCCGGCAAAATGACTTTATCATGCCAAATGTCCGGGAGTTGAGGGATGGAAGGAGGAGGAGGAGCGTCTTGAGCAATGCCCTTCCCTTTGCGTGAAGATCGAGGTCCCATGATGGCAAAAGGAGCTAAAAAGAGAGAGATGGAGAGAATAGAGGAGTTTTGAGAGGTCAAAAATCAAGAAGGGAGGCTAGGGTTAGGAGGAGCTTCGGTTTTGGGAGGGGCTGCCCGAGAGAGAGGAGAGAAATGAGGGAGGAAGGGTTTTAAAATTGATTTTAACCCTTCCTCGGGTCGGCCCAAAAAGCAAAACCCGACACCACCGGTTAACCGGTGGTGTACCACCGGTTGACCGGTGGTGCCAAAAGTCATAAAAAAATATAAAAAACAGAATTAAAAAAAAGTTTAAAAAAAATTCTAATAAAAATAAAATATAGGCAAGCCAAGAAAGTCAAATATTTAATAGTGCTCATTGACGAATCATTCCTAACTCCCCTTTAATAAAGTCAAAACGGTCAACTGGGAGCGGTTTGGTAAAGATATCAGCTAGCTGGAAATCAGTGGAAATGAAGTCCAAAGTGATATCCCCTTTTTGAAAATGGTCACGAAGGAAATGATGCCTTAAGTCTATGTGTTTTGTCCTAGAATGTTGTATTGGATTCTTAGAGATACTAATGGCACTAGTGTTGTCACACCGAATTGGGACATGATCATAGGAAAGACCATAATCCAAGAGAGTGTGTTGCATCCAAATGATTTGGGCACAACAATTGCCAGCGGCTACATACTCGGCCTCGGCAGTAGAAAGAGCAACACAATTTTGCTTCTTGCTACTCCACGAAACAAGGGACTTGCCTAGCAGATGACAGGTTCCACTAGTACTCTTACGATCTAATTGACATCCACCAAAATCAGCATCCGAATAAGAAGATAGTTCAAAAGAAGTATTTGAGGGATAAAATAAACCAAGATTTTTGGATCCTTTTAAATACTTAAAAATTCTTTTGACCGATTTAAGATGGGATTCTTTAGGATTGGCTTGAAAACGAGCACAAAGGCAAACACTAAACATGATGTCAGGACGGGTCGCAGTTAGGTAAAGTAGACTCCCGATCATACTCCTATAAAGCTTGTTATCCACCGGTTTCCCGGCTTCGTCTAACGTAAGCTTACATGAAGTACTCATGGGTGTACTAATTTCCTTTACTTGATCCATACCAAAACGACTTAGAAGCTCGTTTGTGTATTTGCTTTGGCTTAGAGAAATACCTTTTGAATTTTGAAAAATTTGAAAACCAAGAAAAAATTTCAATTCTCCCATAAAACTCATTTCAAATTCTTTTCTCATTAAATCTGAAAAATCAGTACAAAGAGATTCTTTGGTAGAACCAAAGATAACATCATCAACATAAATTTGGACTATTAAAAGATCTTTTGAAGTGCGTTTTAAAAAGAGGGTACAATCGGCTTGACCCATTTTAAAATCATTTTCTAAAAGAAATTTTGTTAACCGCTCATACCAAGCCCGAGGGGCTTGCTTTAAGCCATAAAGAGCCTTGGTTAACTTAAAAACATGATTTGGAAATTTTGGATCTTCAAAACCGGGAGGTTGTTCAACAAAGATTTTTTCAGAAATAAAACCATTTAAAAAAGCACTTTTAACATCCATTTGAAAAAGCTTAAAATTTAAGTGGGCGGCGAATGCCAACAAGATCCTAATGGATTCTAACCTAGCAACGGGGGCAAAGGTTTCACCATAATCGATTCCTTCTTCTTGATTATAGCCCTTAGCTACTAGGCGAGCCTTGTTCCGGGTTATGTTTCCTTGATCATCAAGTTTGTTCCTAAAAACCCATTTAGTGCCAATAATTGGATGATCATTGGGTCTTTCAACAAGAGTCCAAACATCATTTCTAGAGAATTGATTTAGTTCCTCTTGCATTGCAAGAACCCAATTCTCATCATTAATGGCATCATTAACGGTTTGAGGTTCTAGGTGAGAAATGAAGGCTTGATGTTCAACTTCATTGAGGATAGATCTTCTAGTTCGAGTACCGGCTTGAAGATCACCTATGACATTTTCTAAAGGATGGTCTCTAGAAGGTTTCCAAACCTTAGGCAAGGTGGAAGGCGAAGTAGGTGAAGAGGGTTCTTGATGGTCATCCTCCTTGGGAGGAGAAGAGGAATCATCCAAATGAAGCTTATCAAGCTTATCTTCAACATCCTCAATGACCGGGTGAGGTTTTGGAAGAGTTTCATCAAATTTGACGTGAGATGATTCTTCGATGGTTTTAGAACGTTTATTGAAGACACGATAGGCTTTGCTTGAGTTGGAGTACCCAAGAAAAATACCTTCATCGGATTTGGCATCAAATTTCCCTAGGTTATCTTTTGTGTTAAGGATAAAGCATTTACACCCAAACACTTTAAAATAACCAACTTTGGGCAATTTGCCTTTCCAAAGTTCATAGGGGGTTTTCTTAAGAAGGGGTCTTACAAGGACTCTATTAATAGTATAACAAGCAGTGTTTACCGCCTCGGCCCAAAAATATTGAGGGAGGTCGAATTCACTAAGGAGGGTTCGAGCGATTTCTTGGAGAGTTCGGTTTCTCCTTTCAACCACTCCATTTTGTTGAGGAGTCCTAGGGGCAGAGAAGGTGTGATTGTATCCTTGAGAGGAACACAATTCATCGAATTCTTTGTTCTCGAATTCACCACCATGATCACTACGAAGAGATATGATTTTATATCCTTTTTCGTTTTCTACTTTCCTAGAGAATTTCAAAAAGGTTTTACAAGCATCACTCTTATGGGCTAAGAAGAAAACCCAAGTAAAACGAGAAAAGTCATCAACAATAACTAAGGTATAGGATTTTCCACCTAAGCTTGCTACGGGAGTAGGACCAAAAAGATCAAGATGAAGGAGTTCAAGAGAATTTGAGGTGGACACTTCCTTCTTAGATTTGAAAGAAGACTTGTGTTGCTTACCAAGTTGGCATGGCTCACAAATCAAATCTTTCTTAAATTTAAGTTTAGGAAGGTCACGAATGAGCTTGTTCTTATTAAGCTTTAGAAGTGAATGAGAGCTACAATGCCCCAATCTTCTATGCCAAAGCCAAGACTCATTGTCAAGAGCACTTAAACATTTAACATTTTGGCTAGCTAGAGATTTTAAATCAATAATGTAAACATTTTGAAAACGGGAAGCAGAAAATATCAACTTGTTTTGAAAATCAAACACATTGCATAAATCATTTTGAAAATTGACTGAAAAACCACTATCACAAAGTTGACTAATGCTAATTAAATTATGCTTTAAACCTTTAACTAATAAAACATCTTTAATAAAAGAGGAGCTACCAAAACCAATGGTACCTATTCCGACGATCTTGCTTTTTGAGTTGTCACCAAAGGTGACATATCCTCCATCGAATTCTTCAAGAGAGTTGAACTCGGAGGGATCGCCACACATGTGCCTTGAGCAACCGCTGTCGAGATACCACGAGCCTTTAGAGATCCTACTCTTTTGGCGTTTATCCTACAAAATCAAGAAAGAAGAGATTTTGGTACCCATATAAGTTTGGGTCCGGAAAGATTAGCAAAAAGAGACTTTTGAACCCATAATGTTCTAGAGGGATTCCTTCTATGATACTCATCCGAGTAGGTAATAGATTTGGGTCTTCCATACCTAGCATTTTTACAATCACATTCATAAATCATGTGACCGGTCTTTTTACAATAATTACAAAATTTGTATTGAGAGCTCCCCCTTACAAAAGTAGTGGGTGCTCTAGAAAAAGTGGATTGCTTGTTATAGCCTAGTCCATGTGTGGTTCTAGCCGAACGCTGAGAACCTAGCAATTTAGTTAAGTTTTGTTCACCTTGGGTGAACTTGGCAAGAGATTCCTTCAAATCCTTAATGGTAGAGTTTAAAGAATCTACATTTGGAATATTTTTGACTTTAAGGGCAAGCTCCTCATTCTCTTTGAGAAGTTTGTCTTTTTCGGAAATAAGAGTTTTGTTTTTCTTTTTCAAGGTCAAAAATTTAGAGGTAAGTTCGTGAAAACCTTCCTCTAATTGATCTCTTGCATTTTGAAGTTCTTCATAAGACATATTATTATTAAAAGAAGAAGATGAGGAAGAAGAGTGAGAAGAAGAGTGAGAAGAGGATACCTCATCAAATGCCATTAGGCATTTTCCATCTTCATCGCTTGAGTCGCTTGAAGACATGGAGTCATCACTTGCACTCCATGTTGATGCTTTGAAGGCCTTCTTGTTTTTCTTTTCTTTTAACCTTTTCTTGAAAATGGGGCACTCCGGTTTGATGTGGCCTTTCTTTCCACATTCAAAGCAAGTGATTTCTTTCTCTGCCTTTGGCTCTTCCTTTCGTGCCTTTTGAAATTTCTTCTTTTTCTTCATGAACTTGCTCATTTTCCTTGCTAGTTGAGCCATCTCGGATTCACTATCATCGGAGGAGCTTTCTTCCTTTGCCTTGAAAGCAATGTTCTTTTTCTCCTTGAAGATCTTTCCTTCTTTATCGGCTTGTCTTTTCATGGTAATCTCATAAGTCATGAGTGACCCTATGAGTTCTTCAACCGGCATCTTCTTCACATCTTTCGCTTCTTGGATTGCCGTCACCTTTGGTGCCCAAGAGCTTGGTAGGACCCAAAGAATTTTCTTCACCATTGTTTCTGCTGAAACATCATCACCAAGGGACTTTCTCCCATTGCAAACATCAGTAAAACGAGTAAACATTTCGGTGATTGACTCGTGTGGGTGCATTGTGAAACTCTCAAAGTCTTGACGATACATATCTAACCTAGTGTCTTTGACTTTGTTAGTGCCCTCATGGGTCACTTCCAAAAGCTTCCAAATTTCGTGTGAGGTGGTGCAAGTAGAAATACGATTAAACTCATTACGGTCTAGCCCACAATGAAGAGCATTCATGGCTTTGCCATCAAGCTCAAAATTGGCAATATCTTCGGGGGTCCAATTAGATTCATCCTTACTAGAAAGAGTGTAGCCTTGCATAACAATTCTATATATAGGATAGCCAATACTCCTAAGAAAAGTAATCATTCGTGTTTTCCAATATGTGTAATCGGTTCCATCGAAGTATGGAGCCCGAGTCATGGAATACCCTTCGGGAGCTTGTGAGGAAGAAGCCATCACTATGGATTTTTCGTTTGTAACCGGTTAAGGTATTACACAAACGCTCCCTCTGATACCAAATGTTGGGTCGGAGGTGATGGCAAGAGGGGGGGTGAATTGCCTTTTTAAAATTAATTAACAATTTAAAACAAATTTAAATGCAGCGGAAAGTAAAATGGCAAGACACAATTGATAACGGAGTTCGGCTTTAAACTCAAGCCTACGTCTCCGCTCCCAACTCAACCGTTGGGAGATTTATACGACCGCTTGCTTTTTAATGGTTATAGCAAGAAACCCACTAGCCGTTTTAAGGTAGGCTAGATCACCCTCTTACAGCTTGCTTTTTTATATTGGTTGTAGCAAGAAGCCCAAATTGAAAGAAGAAAGAAAACGGGTGGTTTGTTTTAATACAAACCCAATTAAGAACTAAACAATTGAAGTAAATAAGTTAGAACAAACTAGAGGAAGCCTTGAGCGCCAAGAAGTGAGTGTAGTTGATGTAGAGGCAGCCCAAGCTTCAAGGGTGGCAATTGGATCCCAAGTGGCCTTTGAGAATTGTCGTAGGAGCCTCAAATGATCAAAATAGCTTTGGTATGCTTTGGTATATGATCGGTAGTGTTCCCGGCATCCATGGACGTCTATTTATAGGAGAAATACTCCCAAATGCTTCAATATGGCCGTTGGAGGGCTTTTGGAGCCGTTGGGGATCAAGTAGACAAGTCTGGTCAAGCTCCAACGGCTAGTTTGACTTTGCTCACCGGCTGGCCGGTGCTTGTCCACCGGCTGGCCGGTGCCTTGGAGGGTGGAGAGAGCAACTGCCCAGCAGCCACCGGCTGGCCGGTGAGAAGCCCACCGGCTGGCCGGTGGTGAGACAGTAGGTCTCACTATTCCAAGGGGTTCCACCGGCTGGCCGGTGAGGAGTCCACCGGCTGGCCGGTGGTCTGGACAGAAGGCTTCCCATTCTGTCTGGACCCACCGGTTGGCCGGTGGCCAGGCACCGGCTGACCGGTGGCACCTGGCAGAGGGCAAGCCCTTCTGCCTTGTCCACCGGCTGGCCGATGGGCTGGATCCGGCTGGCCGGTGCCCTTACCGGCTGGCCGGTGGTCCTACACCGGCTGGCCGGTGGTCTTGAAATCAGTCCACTTTTCCTTTTTTTTGCCACTTCTTGCTCCTGAAATCATGCCTATTAACAAGAACACTTGAAACAACATTAGATCACTATGAGAGTGATTGTGATCATTAAAATCCAAGAGAGTGGGGTACAACAATATTTAAAGGTTAATATTCATTTATGGGATAATTAACATATTCATACTCAAAATAAAAATTTAAAAATTTCTAAAATACACCTATTAAAATGGGGATTAAGAATGTGTATAAAAATTATAGCAAAAAGTAAAAGGTTCATTGTGGTTTACCACTCATATTTTTTTTATTTTCAAAAGGGATAAAATATCAGAAGTTTATATCAATAAACCAAACACCCAAATTTATAAAAACACTTATGAAACTCTAAATTATATTCCTTATTTCTATCTATATTAAAAATTCAATTGATAATTAAATATAAAAAATAAATAAAAATTAGAAATCCCCATAAAACCCATAGTTTTTTAATATCTTAAATATATAATATGGTTAGGGTGTTCCCCAAACAATCTTATGGGAAAATATGGCTAAGAACAATGTGTGAACATGCACATTCCAAAACATGAAAATTTATGTTATTTTTTCACTATAAAATTTGCAATATTTTTTTATTCATAAATAATTCAATAAAATAGCTCATTAATATTTTCTATCCTTGATAAATAGATACTTAATGTCAATATAATTTTTCTTATAAATAATTTAGTTTATTATTACTAAAATTTATTGAGTATAATTTATGAGAAAATATAAAAGTGTGAAAATAAAAAATTCCCCCACTGTTTTAAAGTCAATTCTTTATCCATATAAGTTCAATAACTACTTAAGGTAATATATATATATATATATTTATTTCTTTATTTATTTAAAATCTATAGTGCACAAGATGATTCTTTTTCAAGAATGGGTTCTAATTATTTTAATTATTGAATTTTTTTAATTATAAGTTGGTTGAATATTATATTAATGAGCTTGATGAATTGAATTTTGAGTAATAATTTTACCAGGAAAGTGTGGTTTACCTTATGACATATTCATAAATACATGATGGATTTTAGGTGATTTTATCTGTGCTACTTGAAGGAGTTTTTCATGAAATTAAATGGAAATTCACTGGAAATTTTTTTATCCTTTTGAATTCATTTATTCAATTTAATTATGGTCATAACATGTAATGAATTAGTGTTATTAGACAGGTTGGACCATATTATATGATTAAAAAGTTTATTAATTTTGTGGTGTTAATATTTCACTTCCTCTATGATATTTTAAAATTTTGTGAGGTGTTATTCTAGAAAAAATTGATTTGGATGTTTTCAAATAGTTAGGGAAGAAACTAACATGTTTCATTATTAAGGATGTTTTCTTGTCAGGATTTATGGAATCTAGAGATCTTAAAAGTAAATGATGATGTGGATTTATCTAAAGGGATTGGAATTGATTTATTAATTAAATTACTATTTATTCAAATTCATAGGAGTAGATTTTAAGGATGATGATCCATGATCTAGATATGGATTAAGGAAAAAACAAAAGTTAAAAGTTTTTTTAATTATTTCAATTTTAAATTATGAAATCATTTAGATATTTTGGATATTATTGTGAACATGAAATGTATCATCCACAAAGTAGAGCGAGGATGAAAAAATTAAAGAACATGGATCATAAGATATTTTATAATTAAATTATTCCACATATGATATTTTTCATTGAATTTTAATTATACTAAAAATTTTAATGATATTACGTAAAAAAATATTTTTCAATGTATAAGTCTAAAAATATGGAAGGTAATAATATAGTATCATGGAAAAAAACCATCTATATATAGTTGTTTATTATGATTAAAATTATATATAATCAACCATTTTTTGAGATAACATATTTATTTAACTAATTAAAATAGTGTGTGAATGAGAAGAAAATGGCATGGACCATGGTTGAGTAATGAAATAATCTTAATGTTTTCATTCAAAAAATATCTATGTATTTGTTAATTTGAATATCAAGAGACTGTTTATATATTCATAATCGATGTATCACATTTTGTAAGAATTGGGTAAAAGTATATGTTTTTGCCATATTTTTTTTATTTTTTTCCTATAATATATATTCTTGGTGTCATAACCAATTGTGAGATAAGATTTAATTTGGTTTAAAGAGAATAAGATATTTACATTCACCCTTATATACTCCACCCGCCTCTTAGGGTGGATAATGGGACTTGGATGAAACAAGTTTTATTAGACCCATTTAATATTTATAGAATTTATTGAATGTATTATGTATTCATGAGGAATATTGGGAATGAATAAGAAGTTCAATTTTTTTTAAAAATTAATTATGAGATTTGGAATAATTTATGAATATTACACCTATAATCTCATAAAATTGATATAAAATCTAGACATGTACAAGGTATATAATTATGTGATCCCATTGCAATTTCAATGACAAAAGTTGATAAGATGTTTATAAATAATGATTTTAAGGCTAAAAATGATTTATTATGAGAACTATCTAATATAATATTTAAGATGTTGGTGTATTTTACAATAGAAAATAAAATATTGGGATAAATATTCTAAAATCCATAAAGGTGATTGAAATGAAAAAGAATAAAATATTACAGTTTACAAAAAAAATATTTTAGGATTTGAATATGAATTCAAATGCCCATGTGGATAGTTTTATTAACCATATAACCTAGGTTTTTTGTGTCATCCATGGGTTTACTCAAGAGACTGTGTTTCCCCATATTGTGAAGAATATTATATGGATATAACCATAAATATGAGGTCCATGGTGTTAGTACATGATGATATAAACCATAGAGATTACATACTAGATAAGAGTAAAATTTTTAAGATCATTAGAAAAAATGTATATGGAATTCAAAGCTACTTAATAGAAATAGGTAAAAGAGGATAAAGATGAATATAATGTTTCAAATGAATATTTATCATTTATTGTATAAAATTTTGGTAGTGAAAAAGTCAGATTTCAAGGTAATGAACTTGTATTTTCAACACCATGGAAGGTTTATACATATCGATTATATATTTTAAAAACTTTTTGATGAAGATAATGGTGATTTTTAAATCTCACCAATATAATGGAAGACGTTTATCACAAAAAATAATTTTAATTCTGTATGTGGAAGTGTAATGAAATTTTAGATGAAGGTGGTGATCAGTACAGATTAATAAGATCTATTGGAATTCATAAAGACAATGTTTATAAAAAACATAACAAATTTAATGATTATATTTAATGATTATTTAATTTTCATGATTGAATAAAAGGTTTAACTATATGTATTTTCTATCAGGTAAGTAGAATTAGATCGATAACTTAAGGATCTTGATTTATGGATAAAGGAAAATATGAATATTCGATGTTGTTGAAGTATTATTCTTGTTCATTTTATGAACATGAAACTAATGTTTTTCGTATTAAAAGGATTTTTTAATATTATATGAAGAATCATGTAAAATATCATGAAGTTTTGAATTATAGATTGATGATTGAGAAAGGTAATAATATCATATATGATGTAAGTATATCAAACAATGAGAAGGTAAAGAATATTGAATTTGTTATAGTGGAATCAAGGCCCTTAAAAAAGACTCTTATGTTTTAAACTAAAACTAATGAAATAAATAAGAATCCTTAGTTTGGGAAATTCTTTGATGGAGTTTTGAATGAGGGGAAATTCTATAAATGTGTACATTTGATGAAATTTTTTGATCTAAAAGTCAATATTTTATGGGTAAAACAATATTTGGATATGATGTTGAAAAATTAAATTCATTGTAAAAAAGTAAAAGTTTCACAATTAAGAATACAAATTGGGAATGTTCCCAATCAATCAAAACATATCTATAAAAAATAACCAAAAAA
Source organism: Viscum album (assembly GCA_963277665.1). Lineage (NCBI taxonomy): Eukaryota > Viridiplantae > Streptophyta > Magnoliopsida > Santalales > Viscaceae > Viscum > Viscum album. Next base: position 1,826,302,706 of record OY728143.1, on the reverse strand, counting down.
GGATACATATAAATAGATAATGGTAAATGATTCATTTAACTTATAAAAATAAAATTTTGGGAATCATAGGCCATGATATGTCATATTGTGTTCAATATAAAATAAATTTCAAAGGATAATCCTTTAAAACATTATAAAGGATAGTTGGAACATATTATGAATATATGAGAAGAAATTTACTATATGATTAATACATTAATTTCCAAAACATCGGGAATAAATTAATAAATTTTAGTAAGATATGTGTTTCATTTTCACATAAAAGTAGAAGGATAGTGGGTAAAAAGTATCCTATTTCTGTTCCACTTACGAATTGGTTTTATCATCTATAATAAATGGATTTCAATTTGATTTCTTGTGCCATGGTAAATTAGATGATATCATCATTCATCTAAACTAATTTTTTTAATTCTTTTGTGAAGAAGGATGAAATATGTAATGGAAAACATGGAAACAAATGACTTAAAAGAGAATATTTTTGATATTCAGTGTCTATCTCATATGATATGTTGAATGAAACTATAGATAAATATGAAGGGAAGAGTTTATGAAATTGCGCCCTTTTGAAATTATGGACTATTTAAAATTATAGAATGTTGAAAGACCTATCTGGTTAATGATAAATTATGAAATATATATTCTATATAATGATGGACTTTGTTATAATTTATCTAGTAAAATCCATCTTATTGACTCAGGTTTGAATGAAATATTTAATTGGTAAGTGAATAGTATTGAAGGTAAGTATAAAAACCTTTTAACGAAAGGATAGAAAATATATAGAAATTTGTGTTAGCTTTAAATCTAGGATAATATTTGTAGTCTTAATATTAAATAAGAAATTGATTATTGGAACCAAATGTTTGTCCACATTAATAAAATAAGTATTCATAAATCTTCCATATTAATAGCTACATTGTATATTACTTTGTGAAATATAAATTTGAAAAGGTTATGTGATTATTATATGTGAGGAAATATGGTTCAAAATACATATACCATAATAAGAAATGACTATCATGTTTATTAAAATTGTGCCACACAATGTTTTGTATCATATCTAGTTAAGTTTGAATATATGGTGAAAAATAAATCACTTATCAATTTTTTATTATAGTAGGATGGGATATATATATATTATGTGACAAAAAAGTGAAGTATTAGATTGTATAAAAAGAATATATATTATATATGAAAATGAAACTAGAAGAACCATGGAGATAATACGATCATTTAATGGAATGGAAGAAACACCATATAAGGTCGATAATTACAATAAAAATATGTTATTAAACATCAAGGGTCTTTAAAAAAATATCAAACATAATGGTGTTATATAAGGAAGAAACTATATGGTTTAAAATATGGAAATGACGTCACTAGAAGGTGAAATCTCTTTCTACTACAGGAATGAGGAAGTGAAATTTTTAATTCTTGCATAGAATAGATCAATACTAAATGTAATATGAAATCTGGAATATAAGAATTCCATTATTATAGAATATTATGATGCTCAAAATTATATTATTTATATTAAAAAAAAGAAGGCAATCTTTGTAATTAATGTGATTTACTAGATAAATGTGCCCTTCTTGGATACTCTATATACAGTAGATCCTATATGTACTTCAAGAAATGTCTCAAAAATACTATTGATATGAGTGATCTAATTATTGTTGAAAATGTTGTCAAATAAAATTCTAGAATATTTCTTAATAAATAAGTGTTTTATAATGCGAAATAGAAAGGAAAATAATTAAGAGAGTTTTAGAAAGATAAGATTAATGATAACTCTAGAAATATATTTACTAACAAAAAATTACAGACAATAGATAGATAATACCTTTCAATATTATGAAAATGGTTAATTTTAATCTAGGATATATTAATATAGATAAATATTCTCCAACACATGCTCTAAAGATGAAGATATTATAGAATATTTTTCTATTTTTTGATATAAAACCCACTAAATTTGAATAGGCAGAAAAAAAGGCCTGAGTTAATCACATAAGAGTAGAATATGATGAAATTGATAAAAATATAAATTGTGATAAATTGGTCACACCAAAACAACACAATTATTTGGTAAAATTTGGGTCATCAAGATCAATTTTTATTAGAATGGAAAAATAATCAGTAATAATGAACGGATGAATTTTAATGGAAATGATAATGTTAAAGGTGTTAATGTTGAATATACATTTTAATTGTTATAAGTAATTAAATTTATTTATCTTTTCATAATGGTGGTTATAAAAAAAATTATATTAATTTCTAACGGATGTGAACAAAGTATTCATAAATGGATTCTTGAATGAATAAGTTCAAATCAAGATATACTTTTGATTTATTATTTTAAATGATGATTTTATGGTATTTAGGTAGAGAAAGGATATGTAGGGATAGAATAAAGAACCTAATGATTAGTATGCATGGAAGGTTTCCTTTTTGAGGAAGCTAGATGTTACAAACAATTAGTATGATGTTTTATTTGTAAGGAAGAATATTTTTGTACTAAAAGTGTTATCTTTTGTTATTAAATATAATGAAATCACATCAGTTTGTAAAAGTTCAAGATCAAAATCAACATTGTAATCAAAATATTGGAGAGTTACTGTGAAAATTTTTTATGGGATAAAAGGTTCCTTGGACTCACCTTGGGTCCAAAATGTAAGTTTCAATCATAATTGGAAGAGGTATTTGAGTCTTAATGACCACATTTTAAATATGAAGATGCTGTAGTGTTTTGTTATTTCCCAAAAATTATAATTTTTACAAAAACATTGTGAAACAATACTTATAATAGAAAAGAGGAGAACACATTATTCCAATCAGTTTGATATTGGTTGGAAATAAAGAGGTTGTTAGAAGATAGAGAAATTATAATATATTACAATATATTCCATAAAAAGTTACAATAATATAAAATATTTTAACATTGAATAGGAAATTCGTGATTACAAGTGGTAGTTTTTAATAAAAGAATGTAATGGTTTTCATGTCTTAGTTCATAAGTGTGTGATCAATGGGAATAGAATTTCATAACGACTGGGATGTTTTTTTTTCAAAACATGTAAAGAAAGAGATTAAAGTTTTTATTCATATCTATATGTCACAAGATAAAAATATTCAAAGTAATATTTTGGTATGTATTTTAATTTGAAAAGAAAATAAAAGGTTGTTGATATCAGTCCAATGGAAATGGTATTTCACCGATTAATCAGGGGAAAAATTGTATTTCATGGGAGGTGTTAAGTCAAATTAAATGGAAATTAATTGGGATTTTTTAGGACTAATCCATTATTTAATTTTAGAGACTGATCAAATAGATGAAAATAAAATATATATTCATCCATTTTTTAAAATATTGAATTTCTTTTTTTTCAATTGGGTCAATAGAAAAATAATTCATACTTTTTTTGTTTCAATTGGGTCATGTATGATATAACAACTATGATATGTTTATATTTGGTTCAAGATTCCTTAGAATAGAGCTAACACTAAACCATTAGAATGAAACAAAAAATGATTCATCAGTTGTAGATTGACATAGATAATATTCATCATACAATGAAATTTATCAGATATAAGATCATTGGATTGAGAAAAATAAAAAAACAGAGTTGTCTAAAGCAGTTGCAAATGTGGTTTTAATAGAGGATTTGATGATGTTGTTCAAGGGATACCATGAAGTGCATATATCTTTGTAACATTATAATATATATTTGGATGAATTGTTCTAGAGGTTTTTTACTTTCAGATGGTTTAGGTAATTATAATATAGAGTCATTTAGTTATCATATGATCATTTGGTACAGATTAATGTAATGAAGAATCTTTATTTCAATTCATGTCTTCATCGTAATTAACGAATTGGATTGAAAATAAGTATTAGAATGAAAAATGGTTAGAATGACGGAATAACACTAATGCCTTGAAAATATTTGATATTGTTTTTAAAAAATCATTAATATTTGAGAAGCACTGAAGAATTCAAACATTGAGATGAAATGAATGGAAATTTGATGCTTTTGGAAAAAAATTACCTTGGAAAACATTTCACCTTCCCACCTAAATCACATTTGGTGAACCTATAAAATAAGAATAATACATTATAATTTATGATGGATCTAAAACTTGTTCACAATCAGACAAAGAGAAGGAATATCTATAGTTTTAGAAATAATAGATTTTTTATAGTGCATTCTTGAGGAATATTTATAAACAAATTAATAATTAGAAGCAATATTATATTTACTGATAATAAGAATGGAATGTGTTATTATATTGGGAAATCAGACTATTATTTTCTAACTGAGGTTGAAGTAGTTAAAAATTGTTTCAGCAGTATTCTTGAAGACTAATTTTTTTAGACTGAGGAGTCAGACTGGGGAATCAAATAGATGTGTGAGACTGTGTATCATTATGAAGTCCAGATATGTTCTTACCAAATTCTGAGTAGGAAAATGGAGAATTTCTCTAAAGATTATATTTGTAAATTTGGACAAGGCATCATAATAACATGTTTTCAAGAAATTAGTGAATGGTTCATAACATGTTACACAAATATTTATTGCATATTTTTTTGTGATACATGAACTATTCTATTTAAAATATTGCCACAAAAGTGTAAGGGAATATTATACTAATTTTATCCACCCAAAAGTGTTTTTTTCAGGTGGATTGTGTGGTATTGGATTATTATTATACCATTTAAAGGATGTATCTACTCTTTCTATGTAGTGAAACATGTAATTTATTATGTTCATGTCGATGTTTAATTGTTTTGTTTTTAAAAATGTGATAAATATTTAAAATGATGGTAGTGTTGTTTTAAGATAAAGGAAACATAACAGAAAAAGGATTCATTGAATCACACCCTCACTCTCTCAGTGAAACATTTATTGCTATTGGGAAACATCAATTGGTATCAAATCCATAGTCCCTTATTTTACTCTTTACCGATGTCTACAAATATATTTTTTGATGGAGAATTTTAATTTTTTGAATAGTAAGTCGATTTTGATCTTCAGTGGTTTGAACGATCAAATTTATAAGGATATGATGTTTCTTTATCTTATGTCTCGTGGGTATAATTTTATTAAAGCTGAAATTCATGGATTTAATAATATTGATGTTAAATTTCCACTTACATATGTTGATAATAAAAATATTTTGAATTATGGAAGATCAAAAAATGCTTCGTTATCAAAAATCTATGAATGTGAGTTTCTGAGAGTGAAGGGTGTCCACTACAAAAGATGTTAGGAATAATCTGAATAAAATTTATGAAGGGAATACAAAATTAAATAATACAAAGATACAACTCTTGATATTGAATTATGATCTTCTAAAAATGGGTGAGTATGAATCTATTAGTGACTTCTTCACTAGGGTAAATGACATTTTTTCACTACTAGATGTCTTGTTGAAAATTTATAACATTATACTATTGTTGAAAAGATCATGAGAATTATTTATGACAAGTCTAATGACAATATATTATCATTAGAAGATATAGATGCAAAAAAATTATCTCTGGATGATTTTTATATTAATATAATCACTTTTGAAATGAAATGGAATAATTTTAGGGAAGGAAAAACAATATTTTATAGAGATATCTCTTTTAAGGATACACTGAAATATGTGTCTTAGAATATTATTGACGAAGAAGAAGCTGGAGAATCGGATTCTAAAAATGAGGTATGTAAAAATATTGACGATGTTTTTCCATGTTCTATAATTTTGTAAGAATATGTACATTTAAATACAAAAGGTAAAATTCTATTGAATTTGTTTTGAATTTTGAACTATTGGGAACTTTGTAGCTAATTTTCTTAAATTAATGAAAAAATAAAATAGTGATGAAGTTAAAAGAAGGCCAAGATTATTTTCTATGAAATAGGGTGATATAACTAAATATTATTCGAAATTGAAAAATAAAAAAATTATCCGAATCCAAATAGAGATGTTTTATCTCTAATGATTAGAAACCTGAAGAAAATGAATTTGAATCCTAAATTTCTACTAAGAATTATAGAGATACTAAATTCATTGGAATAACAAAAAATGAATAGTTTGGATGAAATAGTTTTGAAGTGGAATAAAAAATAAATTTAAATTTCATTTGAAATAAGAAATGAAAGAATATCTATGAAATATTGGAAGGATGGAGAATGAAATCCAAAAACTGAAAAATGAATGTTCCTCAACAAAAAATCAATAATATTTTCTGAATGAAATATTATGGAATCTAGAAGAGATTGATGAATTGAATAAATATACTGAGAAATAAAAAAATTTCAATGAGTTTTTGGAAGTAATGCTAAAATAAAAATAGGATGAATTGGTACATGTTCAATAAAAACATTTTAGAGACGAGAAGAGGGTTACATGTTTTAATAAGTATATCTCTGATGTTGGTTAATGTTTGGGAAATTGTGATCATCATAATGATCGACAATAGTTACCTAAAAATGTTGAGAAGAAATCTGAAATTGTTTCTATGAAGAATAAATCTTGGAATGTTATTTATGTGGCCAGTACCAACAATATAGATAAGATAGATGCTTCTAAAAATTCTGAGTCTGAATAAGTATCTATTACTTATGCTTCTGATATGTTTATAATGAAATATGATTTAAAAAATAAGATTCTAATTGATAATATATTGGTTGATAGTAACCTATGATTTCGTGAGAAATATATGAAATTTTATAAGAAACATGATCACAACTTTGTGTTGTATGGTGGTTATATGGGTAATATTCTTTCTAGGGAAACTTTTGGTGTTATCATGTATTTAGGCATAAAGTATACATGTGCTGGTTTAATAAACAACATAATAAATATTCCCCAAAATACATTAGGAAAATTTAGCGGATGAGTCAATCCCCTTAATGGAAGAATTCTGAGAAGGTTGTATTGAAGAAATCTGAGATGTTTGGAATAAATTTTGAGAATAGGTTCCAACGTATCAATTTTTTTCAAAATATATAAACAACATAGAAATCATGTAAAAGAATATATTTTTTTGTAATTGGCACAAATATATGTTTTTAACAATTTTCAAAATCCATATGTAAAGAAGGAAAAAGGGAATGAAAATTCTCATATTTTTTAAATTGATATCAAAGCTACAAAAGGAGAAGGTCCTTAGTTTTAGAATAGTGGGTTTTCTTCTCATATGATAGGAGACATAAATTTTTTGAATATTTTGAAATAATTAAATGAATGAATAGTGAAATTTTTCAATAATGAATCCCTCATAATCAGAGGTGTTAGATTTTTTATTATTGGGGAAGAAAATTTAACTTCTCTTAAATATTTGTTTTTTGATGGGATGAAACAAAAATATCTATGTCTTTTATAACATTGTGACAAAGGAAAGTAATTTATTTTCCAAAAGCATGGGTTTTGTTGTGAAAACAGTGGATGATGGAATGGTACATACAAGCGGCCAACATATAAAAAAACATCTTCCAAGTTGGTGAGGTTCAGAACTGTTGTTACATAAGTATGATATAAGGTAATATATTGTGTTTCAATGAGAATATACCCCAGTGGTAGAGGATCCTGCTTATAATCCAAAAGACCCATGATCAAATTTGGGCAGAGACGATGTTATGGGTATTGTAGCAGTACTGTAGTGCTGGAGAAACAGTAGCGGTGGGGGAACTATCGTGGATGAGGTACTGTAGTAGCATGTGTACCGTAGAAGTATTATTCACCAAAGTGACCTTTTTGCCAAAAAATGGGCATTCGGCCCTTTTATTTAGAACACTGGGTCTTGGGCCTTCAGTCTATGTAATATGTCTTCCTCTTCATAGTTTGAAAAAGGTATTTTCGTTAAATAATACAAGAGGATTTAGCTCCGACCTTAAAAAAAATAGAATATATTGTGTCATAAATGGTTGGGAAACATATATTAGAGAATAATGAGCAAGTTATCAAAGAGATAAATTTTTTTTGGTGTTCTTGATATGTCACGAAGAATATGTTGATGTTGCAAAAATTTCACAAAATAAATATTAAAAACTCTATACATATGAAATATTACATTTGTTCAAAATAACCCCACAAACATATTCATTCAGCTATCCAGGTGACATTAAGAAAACAATAGAATCATAGATATAACTAATTAAATACCCTTATTTATGACTTTACTATAATTAATTTATTTATGTATATGAATCATAAGTTCGATGCTCTGATTATTTTTAAAAAAATTAGGTGAAAAGATGATATGGAATGTAATTATTCAATGCATAAGTTGAGATATAACAATAGTGGTAAATACAGAAAACAAGGATTGAAATTTATCTTGCGAATTGTGGATTCTTCATGAGTTCACTAAACCATGCACTCCTCTAAAAAATAGTGTTTATGATAGGAATAATTGAAGTTTGGTTGAAATGGTAAAGACTCTGTTACGTGAACATGTTTACTCAAATTAATTTTGGAGGAAATACATGATCACCACTTTTTATATTCCTAACTAAAGTCTCTACTGGAAAAGTTTATATATAAATCTGTATGAAATGATTTATGAAAAAACTATGTGTTTGAAACACTTGTTATTTTTTTGGATTCCATGCTTTATAAAACAGAATTGGTGAAACTTTGTATGTTTTTTAAGAGAGCAGAAGATGTAATTTTTCGGGTTATTACTATGAAAGTAAAAGGATATAAGTGTTTCCAGAAAGATTCCAAAAGATTAGTTGAATATGTTTACATGAATGTTATTTTAATTTTATAATAACATGCTAAAAACTCTTGTAGATAAGTAATATTGGCATGATGGAATAGTTTTTTCAATGATTTTTATGGTGATTAAAAAATTATTATCCTAATCAAATATAAGAACCAAACTCAACTATTTCTAGTGATGGGGGGGAAATCTCAAAAATATTATCCCTGTTTGAGGAAACAAGGGGAAGCTCAAAACATAATTGGTGATCAATATTAAAAGGTTCAAATAATAAGAAAATTAAAATCTATTATACATATATATTTTTATTTAATATTTGTTCCAAAATATGTGAATAAAGCCTTTGATAATCCATAATGGGATCAGGCTATGAATAGTGGTTTGGATCTGATTAACAAATGATATTTGGGAACTCATACCTAAACCAAGTTAAAAAAAATTCAGTACATAGGGTGTTTTTCAGAACTTGTTTAATGATGAAGGTGAAGTGACCAGAAATAGAGAAATATTAGTGTGGAAAGGTTACTCACTGATAGAGAGAAATTACAGTGACCCTCCATTTTCATATATTAACATAATAGAACTTTTTTAGAATACTTAAAATGTAATCCAAGTAGACACCCAAATATTATACTTGTCTAGTGAAATTTGTAACCTGGAAACATAAATATTGTTACATAAGTGAGCTACATTATCTTACACTAGGTTCTTTATGACTAGAACCATTTGTAGACACATGAAACATAATACATATCATCATAACCTAGGAAATGAATCATAATAATTGGTGAGATGAGATGCTCAGTAAGGGTAAATAAGAGAGATATGTAAGAATAATCATGAGCATAAGCATATGAAAACATGATCATGAAAATAGAATATCGTACCCTACATTTAAACTATCATGTGCATGAAACATGTCATAAATCATAGATGTTAATAAGAAAAATATCATAAAAAAATAAAGAAAATAATCCATTAAAGCAGAACATAGGAATAAAACATGGAATTATGGTAGACACATAATCATATAATTTTATCTCCATAGGCATCACTGCCAAGACCATCTTGTTAGTATAGCTTCAATCACCATACCAACGTAGTTGTCATGGTTCACTCCCGTGACCCTATTAGTAGCATGAGTTCACTCCTCATACTATCTCAGTAATAATGGTTCACTTCGATGGCCATATTGGATGTCAAGGTTCATTCCCAGGACAATCATAGTCTATCTCATGATATATAAATCTTTACCCAACACATTTGAGGGTGATATAGGTCCTACAATCTCTCTATGAAAGCATACATACATGTTGCACCAAATCATAAATAATCATATCAAAACTCCTGAAATGAAATGTTTATTACAAACATGTAGTTATATCGCAACCTATGGAAGAAATCCACATTTCATAGCTATCATATCAAAAAAATTACCCATGAAATGAATCGGGTTTTAAATTCATATAACCAATGAAAAATAAAAGGTCTTCTTAAATAAGATGTCATAAAAACATAATATATTCATCAAAAGAATGTGATTAGCAACATTGAATAATTTTCCATGAATTGCATGATTAACACCAACAAATGTTATCATAGATGATAAATAATTTTTAAAGTTATTTTAAAAATATTTGAAATGAAAATATCCTATTTTCATTATAAAATAAAATTTAAAACATAAAACTTATTGAAAACCTTTTTCATGAAAATGCGAGTTAAATATTATAAAAAAACATGAAATTTTTTTGAAACCAAGTTTCACTAAAAATGTATAAAAATATATTGAAAACATTTTAAAACCCAGTAATTTTCAAATACATTGACAGCATTTAAATAAATCATGAATTTTTTTTGAGAACCATTTCATTGAATATACATTAACATATTATAATGAATTCCTGAAGAACTTTTTGAAAACCATTTCATTGGAAATTAAATTGAAAAAAAATCTTAAAAATTATCCATTTAAACATGAAAAGAAAGCATTAATAAAATTACAGTGGGAAGATACATTCATATCATATGAGGTAACAACAAAATTCCTTTTTCATGTGGAAAAGGATAGAAATATTACTTTTTTGGAATGTGAAAATAATATTTCATTGAAAAATATGTAAAAAAGGGGAAAGTCATTTAAATATTTTATTCTAATAATATAATTTTCCAAGAAAGCCAATTTTGAAATCTTGGTTTTTATATAACATAGATTTCCAACCGAATAGAGGGTATTGTCGGGTTTTCTTGAAAACAATTTCATTACAATATTTTTTAAAAAAGTGTTGAAAAATTGTACCAATACATTAATATATCATTAATAACCATAGGAAAATAAAATTAATGAGAGTTATTAATATATAGATCAAAATATTTCTTCAATGGAATCATAAACATAAATAATCTCGAAAAGCAATGACATTTTTTCAATAGTCTCTTATCACAAAGTGACTTTTAACCATACTCAACATGTAAGAAAGAGAAAATAAATGAATATTAAAATATCATTAAAGTAATTATATTGATCATATAACATTTAAAAGTCAGTATTTTCAACTAATATAAAAATATAGGTTCATAACATAACATGTGTCACTAAGAAGGTAAATTGAGGTAAAAACTATCTTACCAATTTGGTAGCTTTGAAAAAGTTAAATCCATGAAACAAATATCATATAATATATATTTAAATACATATAAATATATTTATATTAATAATTTAATACACCCAAGGATAGTATACATGCCACATAAAAGGGTTGTTAATAAATTATGTATTTCACAGAAAGAAAATGTGAGATGAAATCCTCATACCATGTGTATTGAATCTCATTGTACTCATTAAAAAAATCTATATAATAAATATTTATCTTTTATATATATTTTAGAGAACAAAATTATAATATCTAATACCATATATATTTTTATTGTTAAATTATTACATGTTTGTTAATAATCCTATGCTAAGGTTTCACTTAAGGTACTATTCCATTTGTTCTTCACATGTATATTATTTTATAATATATTTTTCCCATATACTTATATAATGATTTAAATAATGTAAAAATTTTATAATTACCATTTATAGTCAGTATATGGGTATTATAATAATCTATATCACATATAAGTACAAATTGTAGTTCACCATTCATATAAATGGTAAGTTGTATGTACATATGAACACTATTACCATTTTAATTGTTGTATTGAAAGAAAGAAATAAAAATAAATAAATATATGTAATATCGTTAAACTAGAATTTTAATTTTATATATATCATTTTATTTCACAAAACCCATCCTTAATACTTTCCATGTAGTGCATGAATTAATCACATCTCTTTGAGGGGGCGGTAGTCCACACTTCTCAAACAAAATTATTATATTTACACCAAATGGAATGTAAAATGATATGTGTTATAAAAAGTAATAACAAAACATAAATATTTAATCAATATAATATATGAAATATATAAATACATTTTGGCTAAAAATTTCTAGAATGAGAGGTGGAAAAGAGAGAAATTAATAATCATCATTTAGTGACATGGTAGTTTTTCGTACACATAAACAATTTGTTCATTACCCATAAAATTGATCTGTGTGTAAGTGTATTTCAAAACAATAGAATAAAAATATCCTAGAATATTTAAAATAATTGTTTAGTTATAAAATCATGTATTATATAGAGCGGAGGGGTGTATAAATAAAATAAATTAAGGAGCTTGGGAGAAGACGTTACCTATTAATGGGATAACTCCTTTTGAATCTTTTCAAAAGGATTAGTTGCACTGTTTTTTTCACAAGGGTGGAATGAAATTGTAATAAAGGTATTTTGGGGATATATTTGGGAAAATATAAGTCTAGAAAAATTGTCTTCAGAGGTTTTATGAAGTGGGAATAGAGGAGGCTTTTTTATAATGGAAGAGAAGTGATAGTATTTTTAATTTTTAGAAAAGGAATTCCACCAATGTTTTACCCAAGTCATGTGGATCACATAATAGACCAAATTATATCAAAGGTAGTATAGGGTCTATATATTTCCATAAAATGGATTTTGTACATGTTTCTAGGTCATTTGGGCCATTATACTAAATTTTTATTCTCATATTAAGCTTAGTTTTACCATTATTTTAGTAATTAATTTTAATTAATTTCACTAATAATTTTTTGTCAAAATCTAAGTTGACATTAATAGAAATTATAAATTAATAAGATTAAATATAAGAAATCTATTTTCGTAAATCCCATTAACATATGTGATATGAATTAATTTAAATTTAATCCCATAATCAGGCCGACAAAGTGGGGTTTTAAAGAAATATTTATCAATAGTTTGCTATGTTTTTATATCCAATTTCAATGTGATATCTGTTATAGTGACATAAATTGGGTTAAATGAGAAAAATATAATCTAATTACTCTTTTAAAAAAAATATAATTAAACCATATAAATAAATTAGATGAAATCGTATTCTTGAATTAAATTATTTTATATTTTATTAATCATTAAAAATAACTTTTCTCAGAAAAATACCAAACATTATCCATAAAATATTATTCAAATTATAAATTAAAAAAATAAATTTTATTTAAACATATTAAATTGTTAAATGTGTCTATAATTTATTCTATAATTTTTCACAAAAGGACATAAAAAAGATTATTTGAGAAATTAGTATTTTTAAACTTATAAGGACTTTACCAAAAACAATATTTTTCATTTTCAATATTTCTTATATATATAAAACCATTATAAAAAATGTTTGAAAAATATTTTTTACTAGTTATATTACTATTTTTAGCAGGTAGGTTATAATTTTCTCTTCTAAATAATTATATCATTAAAATGATGTTTCATGGAAACTCAGTATTGAATGTAATGTATGCCATGTCGGTGTTTCTTATAGCACAATCCAAGATGGTTCCATGTGAATATAATGTTTGAATTATTGATCAAATATAAAAAACTGTTTTCAGTGTTTCATGAAATGAAAAATACCAAGTGATTAAATTAATTTAAAAAATATATTTCACAAAATCTAGATGGTGTTACATCAATGAATTTCATTGTACATTTTCTCTAGTAAAAGGTTAAATAGAATTATAATTTTTTCTTCTATTTATACAAAATTCAATTACAAATTTTTTTATATGGATGTGAAATTATAGTTTTGGAATGCTGAGCTTTATGATGATGTTTATATTGAAAAACCATGTGTCGTTGTCATTATAAAGTATAAATGTTATGTAAATTAATTGAATAAGTCCTTGTTTGGGATAAAATAATCTATCTTATCATTATATTCCAAACTTGATACCTAATTATAAAATATGAGTTTCAAGAAAGAAAGGATTTATAGTAATCTTTACATTAAAAAATTTCAGGAAGGTTCCCTCATTGTAACTGTTTATATTAATAAAATTATATTTATTTGGAATGATTACAGAACCAATGAAAGAATTTATAAAGATAGGAAAAAAATTCTTGATATGTCCATGATGGATGTAACCAAGTACTTTATTCGGTTAAAAAACTCACAAAAGAAGAAGTAAATAATTTTTCTCATTAAAAGTATGATAATGAACATCTTAAGAAGTCTGGAATAGAAAATTAGAAACCAATTTCCACATGGATTTCAATGGGAACCAAGTAGACTAAAGAGGGAGATAGATAGAAAGTTGAATAAAAAGAGTTTCAATGTAGATTGTATATTTGTTTTATTTTATTTCATTATAACCAAAATACATTTATGTTATTATATAATTTGAAATACTTCAGAGTGCTCCAAAGGAATCACACATTTTTACTGGAAAAAATAATTCTCAAATATATTAAGTGCACAACAAAAATTTGAATTTGGTATGAAATCCTATCAATTATTCACTCATTTTTTTATTCATATACTAATTATTTGGGTAATATTGATGATCAAAGGTCTATATGTTTGGGAATTTTCTTTCTGGGAAAACGTTGTGTTAGTTGGTATACTAAGAAAAAAAATTTAATAACTCTTATCAGATTTAAAGCTGAGTATGTTGTTGTCACTCAACATGCTATCCAGCATATATAGATAAACACTTATTTGGATGAATTTCGAATTCAAGTAAAACAACCCTATCTCTAGGTTTTTTACAATCAAAGTTATATAAAACATATAAGAAATTTGGGTGAACATTATTATTCAAAACAAATTTATATCAAATACTACTTCATCAAAGAGCATGCAGAGAATAATGAATTAAAATTATAGTATGTTCCTACATCAAAAAAATTTGGTAAAATATTAATAAAACCATTACTGGTTTATTATTTTTAAAAAGAATGGTTGAACATGGGTTCCTAACCTTTTTTTCATCTTTTTTGGGTTATGTCTTAATGTCATATATCTCATATAGTCTTTGTACAATGTTGGTAATGGGTATAATTGTTTCATAAATATATCCATTTATATGTGATAATCCACATAAGGAGACATGTATATAGGGGACTTGTGGGAAAGCTGTGAACTAATCATGCAAGTATGTGAAAAATTCTAATTGTTTTTTGGAGTGGTTTTAGGAAAATATTGTTTAAAGGTGAGTAAAATAAGTGAATAATGATGTGATTAGATGTGGAAGTAGTTTCATGAGTAACTGCTTTTGGGTAAAATGGGTTTTATATTAATGAAACTTATTTCCTATAGAAATATAGATAATGTAGTCTTAGAATTTATTTATAAATAATCAACATCTTAATGTTAGTGATTTTATTAATTTATGAACCCTAGTAAACAAAAAAACTTAAGGGGGATATTGTTGGGACTAAGTTGGAAAGAGGTTGTTTTTGAAAGATGGAAGAAGTTTTTAATGAAAATGTTTTATATTATTTTTCCAAGATAAATAAATCTCCTCACTTTGTATTATTTGGTGATCAGTCACACAATCGTAATCAAAATATTGAACGAAAAATGCTTCAAAAAGTCCATTATATTGTGAAGAAGTTTTCTTGGAGAAAAGTTTCATTAGAATCACCTTGGGTCAAAATTGCATTTTTTAATTGCAATGAAAAGTTGTATGGGAGTTCTAATGACTCCAATGTAAATATGAAAATTCTATAATTTTTCTTAAGTTCTAAAAAATCAAATTTCATCGAAAAAATTTGTAATTGAAGCCTTATTATGGAAAGAGGGAGAAAATATTCTTCCATTTGGTTTGATGAATCATTAGACAGAAGGAATATACTGAAATATAAGGATGTCATAGTACATTACAATGTATGTCAGATGATTCTACATTAATATAAAATGTTTTCAGATTCAGGAGGAAGATAATAACTATATGTGAGAATTTTTGATTGAAGAAATTATATGTTTTGATGTCTAAGTTTATCAGTATGTTATCAACAACTAAAGAATAGTTTTAAGGCTATAATATTTTTGCTAGGAACTTGAGAAGATAAAGATTATGGTTCTCAGTCTAACCAATAATTAAAAATTTAAAAATCATTAGAGAAATAATTTGGTTTGTATCATAATCATTAATGTAAAAAAGTTGTTTCTTATATCGATACATAAGACACAGTTTGCTATAGATCAATTTCAGATTTAATAGTTTTCAATTTTATTTGTTGATAATAATTAAAAGGAAAATAAGAAGATTTTATTGGGCCGAATATTTGTAATATATTTATTGACCATTCAATCAAAGAATGATAAAACATTTAGTCCACATGTATTTTATTAGGTAGTATTTTCTATTTTCAATTTTTCCAAGAGGAAAAAAAGTCATATATTGTTTTCAATCAATTGGTTCAAGTATGAAACAAGAATTGTGATATGTTCAAATCTGGTTTAAGAGTCATTAGACTTGATTTTTCACTGATCGATCAGAATTAAACATGGATTAATCAGCTAGGAGTATACTGACTTTGATAAAAGTCATTAGATGATGGAATTCATCAGATATAGGATCATTTGGCTAAGGAAAATAAAGAAAATGGGAGTATATTGAAGAATATACAAAATTTGTTGTTAAATAGGTTTTTAAGCTATTTTCGAAGTGCATCCAAGATTTGATAATATTTTTTGATGTTTCCACTATGTCTATGGAAGAATTATTTTACTGTATTATTGTCTTTCTATTGGTTTTGTTCATCAAAATGAGTATTCATTTGATTCCAAATGGTTATTTGGTATGATGACATGTATTGAAAATTATACTGTTGAATTTATTGATTCATTATAATAAATAAATCATAATGAAAATTTGAGTCAAATTGAATAAAAATTTTAAATTCTAAATATGGATTATGTTTTAAGAAGATTATATAGGTTTGAAGAAGAATATAGAATAGTATATAAGTACCAAATATGTCAAAAAAAAGAGATGAAATGAATGGGAAATTGAATATTAGGGAAATTTAGTAAAATGTGAAACCTCTTTAGATTACCACCTAATTAATTTGAATAGCCTAAAAGGGTGGAGAGTAATTTTTTATTTTATGATGGATCTAAACATTTTTCATGTGTGGATGAAGAGAGATAAGCCTTCAACATTTAGTGGCAAGAGGTTTCTGGATCGATCATTCATGAGGATGTTTTTCAAAAAGATAAAGAAGAAGAAGAAGGGAGATCATATTACTTGGTTATTAGTCTAGACTGGTTAATATGACTGGGAAATCAATTAGGTATTTCTATAATGAGGGATAAGTAGTTCAGAATTGTTTCAATGGTATTCTGGTAGAAATATATTTCTAAATGGGCAATTGGACTAAGGGATCATACTTGGTTATCAGACTGAGTATCATATTGATGTCTAGATATTTTCTTACCAACTTATTAGTAGGAAAGTGAAGAAATGTTTTCAGGATTATATTTTTGAAATGTGGTAAGGTAGTATAGTATGAAAGTTTGGAACAATTGGTGAAGGACTCTTAACCTTGTTACGAAATATTTTATTACATAATTTCATGCTACATGAATCCCATGCACTTTTGTATTGAACAAAGTTACACTCAATTATAAGGGTATATATTACTTGTTTTATCCACCCAACATGATTGTTTCCTGTTGGATTTTGTGGTATTTGATTCTTTCTATACCACACCGAGGACTTATCTTCTCTTGTTGAGTATGGAACATTGTAAATTAATGTGTTCTTATGGACCCACGATTGTTTTATTTTTACATAAGTGATGAATATTTAATATGATTTGATGGTTTTTCAAAATAAAGGAAACTTAAAAAAATGTATCACTAATTCACCCCCTCACACCCTCATTGATATATTTCCCATTACTGGGAAAAATCACTATATTCCAAAAGAGGTGGAGTTGATCATAACCTCTATTATTATTTTTGGAATAAAAGTAGTTTATGGATAATTGAAAAACCATATTGGGATATATATACAAAAAAATAATGTATATTATACATATAATAGGTGAAATATTTAGAACTTGGCATTGAATAATTTTTTAATTGAAGATTAAAAGCTTGTTTCAACGAAAATAGTATTTAGAAAAAAAACAAGGTAAGCATGAGGATAGTGAGGGGGTATATTTTACATTATTAAGAAAAACAATTTAGATCTCAATTTGTATTACTATGATAATGATACACATATTTTATGTCACAATCTTGGTAGAACGTTAATAAACTAACCAAATAATGAAAATCTACAAAAAAGTGAAAAAAATATGAAAATATATATAAGTACAATTAATTATAGTTTATTTTTCAATGATATAATATATATGGAATTATTTTTCTATTTTGATGCATATTTTTCTTGTGACTTTGTTGATGGAAAATCTATATGTGGTGGGGAAATTTTAATTTTAATAAATTATGTTTGATTATTAAGTACGAAACAATATTTTTTTCATTAAGAACTTTAGGGGTGGAGTATATCTTTATCACGAGGTATTGTAAATAGTTTATCAAGATGAATCAGTAGATATAATATATCATGTATGTGGTTCAATATCCAATATTGACTATTTGATACAACCAAAGTGATATTGATTTGAATAATAATCAATAACAACATTCATTTACGAATCATATTGATGTTTGAAAACATTTACTAACATTTAAAGTAGAGAATAATACTATTGAATTATTTTCTATTGGAACAAATGATTATGTTAAAGATATATTCACCAATACTTTAGTGATATGTGCGTTTAAGTGGAATATGTTGAACCGTTTATCTCAACAAATCGATTAAAACTATGTAATGATTAATACATCATCTCCCCAATGAATATAATGTTATAAATTATTACTGTAGGTGTTTTTTAAATTTTATAATTCAAATTGATGAATGAATATAGGAGAGACATTATCCATGGGGAATTGGAATAATTTTAGAGGCTTGATGAGGTCATTTATTAGTGGACAAAATAAAAGTGTTTGATATGTCCTCGTGCTTCTTATAGTGTACTTTGACTTGGATAGGCTTCTAGAATTATTCATTATAATTTTTATAGAAAGAATTAATAAATTTTTGAACTAATTTGATCTGGTGATTAGAACAATTTTTTTTCAAAAGTGGAGAGTAACCTAAATGAGGTGAAAATTCAAAAGTTCTTAGAAAATCTTGGATTACTAGATGGTTTGTTCACTAAATCAATGGGAGATAAATGTTTTGATTTTAGGAAGTTATGTTGTAGGGGGTTAAATATTGATGGATATTTTCAGTATCTAGATATTGAAAACTAAATCCAAATAGGGTGATTACTAACCACAAGTTTTGTAATTTTTGTAATATTGGGATTTATTATCATTAAGGACACCATTAGAATGGCTTTTAAGGAAAATAAAGAGTCAAAAGATGATTATAATTTTTTTAAATGAATAATTCATTTGATAAAACAAATGTCACTCTATAATAAATATTGGCTGATTTTATCAATGATACTAGAAGTAGTTGGTTTCTCAAGGAATTGTTATATCATGACACAAATTTATATCCATGTTAATTCAATGATTAATTTTAGTGATTTTTATTCAATGTATGGTTGTGTGGAATTTTGAAATGTTCCAATATAAAATTTGATTGGAGTGTTTTTTAGATGAACAACCACCATAAAAATCCTAAAGATTCAGTATTTTTAGAGATAAAAATTTTATTTCTTGTATTATGTAAATCAATCAATTAGGTATTACGAAACACCATGACCCAACTCACTATATTCAAATAGTTTAGAATGAAATTGAAATGTCATTATATAAGGAGGTTATCACATCCTGATTTAGTTAATATGGAGATAACAAATAGGAATGATGATGTGGACTTTACCTAACAGTTGGGAACTTATTTGAGAAACTAATAACTAATTTTTAAAGCTAAATACTAATAATTTGAGGGAATGTGATTAACAATTCAGTTCATACTAAAATAATATGAAATTTTGTGTTTGATTTATTTTTTTCAAAATTAAAATTCAAAAATCCTATAGATATAAAGCCTTTTTTGTATAATAAATATATTACACAAAGAGTATTTAAGTCCATTAATGAAGTACAATATTATGGATTTTAGGATCGATAATGATGAAATTATTGAACATCTGATATTGATTTGTGTATTCTAATAATAATTAATTGTAATGATGATTAGTCTTGGAAGAATATTATGTTTTTATATCTTTATAAATATGGTAGTGTGGACTTGATTATGTAACACTATGACCCCAGAAGCCTAGATATGGTGTATTATTATATAACATTGGCATGATACAAGGAAATCATGTCCCTAAAGACCAATCAGTTTAGTACCGTTGAAAATACTTAATGCATTCATGAGATTTACATTAAATTATAAAATAAAAACTTCAAAAACATTGTTTCCATAGACCACACTCATATCCCTTTAGACTATCCCAACAGGTCAGTCATAAAATAATTCTTCATGTCCTGGGAAATATAAATCATAGAAAGGGGTGAGCTCATATGCACAGTAAAGATAACAATATAGCAAAAACGTTCATAAATTAGTATAAAATTTTAAAGAAATGTATAAGACTAAAATAAAATCCTTTTAAACATAAAAATCTGCATAATATGGTAAATAAAAAATCGAATAATTCCATTTACATATTTACATCGATATTCTACTAGTCTAATAATCATATGAAATATCAATAGCCACTTTTATAATTATGGAATGCATAATGCCAGACTTCAAAACCACATAGTCAAGGCCTTGTGCCAAGACTACAAATATGATTTTGTCAAGGCCTTATACCAAGACAATATTTTGTATCCTAAGACCTACCGATACATCGTGTATCTATAGCGGGCTCCACCTATCATTTAATATGTCCATTACATTCATCATATTAAAAGGTTTAAACATAACATAATCATTCGTATTAAAACTAGCATACGTAATGTCAATAATAAATTAAAAACCCATGAATGGTGTAAAAATAATACTTCAACAGTCAAACATATCAAAAAACCTTCAATACAATATGGATGTTTTTTATCATAATAAATCAACTTCAAATAAGATTAAAATCCATCAAACGAAGTTGACATAGATTAAATAAAAACCTTTTTAGAGAAATATCACTTTCAATTTTGAAATAATTTAACATTCATATAATTATTAAATAAAACATTTATTTTGTAAATATACATACAATATTTTTATAGAAACATTGATGATGTTATAACAACAGAATATAGTCATACCCGCCGTATAAGTTATAAAAACATTCTTACCTAAATTTTGTTGAAAAGGACATAATGTACCTTTTTTAGAAAATGATGGAAATATTCCTTATAAAACATATATGGTCAAATGAGGGTATAAATTAATTTACCCCATTTTCTAGTAAATAGTAAAAATGTTTTGAAATACATTTTATGAAACATTTATGTGGATGATAAAAAGGTCCCAGAAGATCCTTACGTAAAAACATCCTTAGATGATAAAGAGATTGTGAAATTAACCCTTACCTGGTTCGTTTCCTTGTTTGTGGGTTGGTTAATCTCCTGTATAATGGTGGAATCATTGTTATTAAATTATACAAGAACCTCATACATTAATATGATATCATATATGGACTTCTAATATTTCATTGTTAATGACATTTCAGTAGTATCAACGTTTTGGGTGTTAACTGATTTGTTTTCATTTATGTGATTTTTTATGTAAGTAATTTTTGTTGTGGATATTATGTATTTTATTAATATTCATAATGATATTAAGTCTTTAAACATTATTTTTAATCATCAAATGAAAATTTTTCATGAATGTATATGATGGGGAATTAATCTCATCGCTTTCATGGAGATGATAATCTGTATGTACACACGAGCGACAATATCAATCATTTGATATTTGAATAATATATAAATGGATGGAATATCATATATAAAAAATAATTATGATGTTATATTCATTATTTACATCAATTATACATCATTATTATAACAATATGAATACTAATGTATTGAATAACAACAACACCACGACTTGGAGACGGTAAGCCATACATACGCACATATGGTGACATGTCATTCAAAGGATGGATAGAATAATGAATAGGGTTATACCATATTTATAATAAAATCATATTATATTGAAGATACTGGAGTTATTATTTTAGAATGGAGACAACAAATAAAGAGGAAGTGGAAGATGAAAGGATCTTGAAAGAGGTGATGAAATATTTACCTCTTCTCCGGGTTCTTCCTTTTTATTTGATCAAAAGTGCTCCATTGGCAGGCTTTATGACTAAATTAAGAACTCTAATATGAAGGGAGTATATTTGAGAGAGTATTTGAATAGTTTTTGGCTGAGAGAAATGGCTTTGAAGATTTCAATTTGAGAGAAGGTGAAATGCACTCTTATAAGAGTGGTGAAGGGCACCTTGGGAAAAGATTGAAATATTATTTTATAATAAATCATTTTCGGTTTCTAAAGACTCTAAAAGAGATTATTTAAAGAATAAGGTGGGTATCGGTCTAAAAAATCCCAAAAAATAAGTTTTATATAGGTTTGGGTCACTATATTAACCTTATATTTTAGATTTATCTCTTAGTTAAATAGTTTTACATTTACCATGTTTATTTTTATTTTTATATCATATGGTTACTAAACTTACTATAAACTTCCAAGAGAACCCCAATATGTTTATTAATGATATATATAACAGTATTTAATCCATTTGGCCAAAAATTTGATTTTTAAGAATAGAATATAAATTAATAATATAATATTTGTTTTAAAAACTCTTTTATGTCAATTTTGTCTTTATTTCCAATTTTGTTTTTGTTAAATTCATAAAAGAATTATTACATTAAAAATCATCTAATCAATCATAACATGTCTCATTAACCATAGAAATTCGTGTATGGCATCAAAATATTCAAATTATAATTATTTAAACATCTATAATACCATTTAATTGATTCATTCATAAATAATAAAAATATTGCATCATCATTGTGTCATAAATAAATTTAATTATTCCATGTCTAAAAATTATAAGTAAAATACCATTATGTAGGAAATATTTTTAGTTTTTCTAGTGAATATTTATAGTCCAATAGATAACATATATAACCCTATGTAAAAACATTTTTACTTAGAGATGTATTCTTATGCCATTTTTGTATTTACATTAACCTAATTAATATAAAGTGTCATTATCATTTAAAAGTTTCTCCATGGGGTCCCAAAATATACCCAAGGATTCCCATTATCGGAAATTTATCAGAAAATAGGGTTAGGACACGTTTTATGGTAATTTATTATTATTATAATATAATTTTTTACTCTTATTTACCAGATTTACCCTTTAACCATGGTAAATTAAATATTTACCGAAATAATTTTTCAAAATGTCTAAAAATAAAATTTATCTATTTAACCAATTTCGAATTCGTTATTCTATATTTTTTTATCCATTTTTATAAATTCAAAACATAGAATTGACAGAAATTAATTTAAAATTAATTCCCTTTTTCAAAACAACAAAAGGTGTTTTTATGAAATAATAACTATCAAAAGATTGACACTTTCTTATGTCCAGTTTAAATGTAATATTACGTCCAACGTCCAACATTGGATTAAATGATAAAAATATAATATAATTATACTATAAAACAACTCAATGGTATAATTTATCACTATAATTTATTTTTATTAAAAAATATGTTTTTAATTAAAATTTTGTTTTTTTCACTATTCCTCAAAAACTAAATGTTTTCCAAAAAATACCAAAAATTAACTCTAATCTAATTTCAATATTCCAAACCCCAAAATAAATTCAATTTTTAATGATATTATTAATAAAATTTCAAAAAGTGTGTATTACTATTCATAACGTCTAGTTTGATTGGTCGTGATTTGTTATAACCTCAATGTTGCTTACAACGCAAGCTATTGCATTGTTAAATGGGAAATGTACCATGGAAGTTGGGGTGTTACATTCTCCCATCATTCAAATAATTTCATCCTAGAAATTTTTAGAATATTACTGCATAAAAAAATGGGTGGTTTTTCCGTATAAGTTCCTAGAGTTTCCAAATTTCCTCTTCCATCTTATGGTTTCTCCAAAGAACTATTACTAGACAAGTCATCTGGTTTCTAAACACTTTTTATCTTGTATAAAGAACCTTGATAGGCTTATCTGAATAAGACAGATCAGGTTGTAGTTCTAATTCCTCATAGGTAAGTACATACATTGGGTCAGTCATGTATTTTCTCAACACTGATACGTGGAAGACATCATAAAATTTGGAGAGACTTGGAGGAAATTTCAAACAGTAAGCTACAACCCCAATTCATTTAAGAATTCTGAATGGTCTGATGTACCTAGGACTCAATTTAAACTTCTTACCGAAAAGTATAACACCCTTCCATGGAGATATTTTCAATAAAACATGATCTCCTACCTGAAATTCAAAATCCTTTCTTCGGTTATCGGAATTGCTCTTCTGCCTACTATGAGTTTCTTTGAGGTGGGTTTGGATTACCATCAAATTTACATTGTTTCCTCAACATGTTCTGGGCATGTGAGTTATCTTTCACCTACGTCATCCCAATAGGTTGGTGTGTGACATCCTTTCTATATAATGCATCATATGGTGCCATCTGAATACATGAATGAATGATTTTGTTATTGGAAAATTCTACCAGAGGTAAATATTGATCCCAAATACCTTGAAAGTCAAGTGAGAAAAATCTCAACATGACTTCTAGTGTTTTAATAGTCTATTTTTATTATCCATAAGTATTAAGATGGTATATAGTGCTTAAACGATGTTTAGTATCCAGTTCTTTCTAATGTATTTTCCATAATCGTGATGTAAAACGTGGATCACGATCAGAAACAATCGATAGGGGTACTCCATGAAGTCTCACAACTTCATTAATATATAGAATTTCTAGATGTTCAAGTGATAAATCTTCTCTTAGAGAACAAAAATATGCTGACTTGGTAAGATGATCAACAATGACACATATTGCATCGTTCCTTCTATGAGTCTTTAGTAGTCCCATGAAAAAGTCCATCGTAATATTATCTCATTTTCACCTAGGTATGGGAAGAGGTTGAATGTCTCTTCCAGGTTGTTGGCTTCCAGCTTTCACTTGTTTCCAATCCATACATCTTGACACAGAATCATCAATCTCCCTCTTCATGTTGTCCCACAAAAAATGTTCCGTCAAATCATTATACATTTTGGTGCTCCCAGGGAGTATAGAGAAATTGGAGCTATGAGCATCATCCAAAAATTATCTTTTTAGATCAGTTATAACGGGAACACAAAGTCTCTTCCCAATTTTCAAAATTCCATCTTCATACACAAAGTCACTCAATCTCCCATCATTAAAATATTTAATCTTCTTGTGAAACTCCTCATCATCGGTATGAGAACATTTTAACCTTTCTAGTAAAGATGTTTTTGAAACCATTTGAAAATGTTTTGATGTTTCACATTCCATGGTTATCCTCATATACATCTTTACTAGATTCATGAAAATATGATCCCTTTCAACTCTCATCTTGTTCAAAACTACATGATCCTTTTTACTCAAACCCTCTACCACCTTATTTTCCTTCCTTGGGTGTTAGTTTTTGGTGCAATCATAATCCTTGAGTAGTTCAAGCCATCACCTTTTCCTCATATTGTGTTCATTCTATGAGAAAATATACGTTAAACTCCTCTGATTGGTATATATATCACATTTTTTACCATAGAGTTAATGTCTCCATATATTCAAAGAAAATATTACAGATGCCAATTTAAGATCATGAGTAGGATAGTTTTGATCTTGAATTTTTAGTTGTCATGATGCATGGGAAATGACCCAATCATTTTGCATATGGACACAACCAAGGCCTTTCTTTAATGGATCACTATAAATAACAAACCCATCATTCCACAATGGTAGAGTCACTATAGGATCATTTAATAACCTCCTCTTTAATTCTTCAAAACATTCTTCACACTATTTTTTCCAAAAAACTTTAACCCCTTTTCGTGTGATCATGGTTATTGGGTTTCCCAATCGGGCAAAATTCTGGACGAAATGCCGATAATAACATGCTAAACCCATAAAACTGCATACCTCGGTTATACTCATTAGTGCTGGCCATTCATGGATTGTCTTGGTCTTAGATGGATCAATAGAGATTCTAGCCTTAGAGATGATATGGCCTTGAAAAGAAATCTATTGAAACTAGAATTCACACATGCTAAACATCCCATATAATTCATTTATTCTAAGAGTATTTAGGATAATGTTAAAGGGATTTTCATGATCTTCGTAGATTTTAGAGTATACCATGTTATAATCAATCAATTCCACTACAAAGTCGTCAAAATATTCCTTGAAAACCCTATTCATTAGATCCATGAAGACATAGGGTGAATTAGTCTACCCAGAAGGCATTACTGTAAACTCATAATGCCCATACCTTGTTCGAAATACTATCTTCAAAATGTCTTCCTTCTTCACGCTCTACTGAAGCTATCTAGATCAATTTTCAATCTTTGATAAGTATTGGGATCCATGAAGCTGGTTGAATAAATCATCAATGCAAAGTAGGGGATACTTGTTCTCTATTGTTATAGCATTGATCTCCTTGTAGTCAATGCATAACCTCATAGATCCATCTTTCTTCCTAAAAAAAGGGGCAGGTTCTCCCCATGGAGAAAAACTAGGGCGAATAAATTGGTTGTTACTCATTTCCTCTAGTTTTTTCTTTAGTTCCACTAATTCTACAATGTCCATTATATAAGGGGTCTTCGAAATGGACCTTTAATAAGGAATTAAGTCAATAGAGAACTCAATATCTCATTCTGGAGGATGTCTACGTAAATCCTCTGGAAATATATCAACATAGTCTAGAAAAATAGGTATATCATCTATTTGAACATTCTTTTCCTCACCCACAATTATTTAATTCTCATCCTCCGCAATAATTTAATTTAGTTGATCTACTAGGGTTGTATCTAGATAAGAATCAGGTGGTGACGTTTCTTCTCTAACTATAAGGTGTTCTTTATCATAATCATCAATAATTATAACCTCCTTATTCTTACAATAAATCTTCGCATCATGGTCTAAAAGACAATCCACACCAAGGATTATATCAAATTAAATAATGGGTATGACATTGAGATCAGCGGATAAATAACATTTATATGCTCTAATGGGAACCGATTCACAATATATTGTTGCGATGATACTTCCCTTAGGAGGTTTTACTAACAAATCCCTTGTTAAAAATTTTTTTAAATATCTAATTTTCTTAGAAAACTGAGAAGATATGAAATAATGAGATTATCCAAAATCAAATAAAGAATTGGCTAAACTTGAAAAAACCATTAAAATAACTGCCACCACGTCTTTTAGTGCATCAACCTAAGCAGTACTGATAGCATAAGTTTGGCCTTGATCACTTGTACTTTTCTGAGGTAAGTTTCCGTGGTGCTTCGAACATTAATTTTCATAATGCCTCCTTTCACTACAATTATATAATTCATCATTGACGGCCTCTTTCTTCCCCTTACAATCATGAGCATGGTGGCCTTTTTCACCACACTTGTAACAGACTCTCATTCCCTTCAAGAAAGTACTAAGGTGTTTCTATTTTCATTTATTGCATGATGGATATCCAACATTTCCCTTCATCCCTTTATTTCTTTTTCTAGAATGTTCTACAGATCTCTTCTTCTCATGCTTTTCTTTAAAGTCATAAGACATAGAAAATTCTTTTTCTTTCTTGATAACACATGAGACAATATCTTCATACGATGAGAATGATTGTGAGACTAATGCTCGATGGAGAAATGGTTTTAACCCATCGAAAAAATGATCAATATTAATTCTTGTGTTACGTATATAATCTACTATGTGCCTTGCTATCCATGTAATGTTAGCTTCATACATTACGACATTCTCATCCTCCTTTTGCCTCAGACTCAGAAATTGCCTTTCCATATCAGCTCGATGGTCATGAGGAAAGTATTTTTCTAAGAAAGTCCCCATTAATCTCTCTCAATTAAATATTTTATACTTCATAATATTCCTTTGTGTTTTGAATCAACGACCAACATAGATCAGCATCTCCATTGAGGCGATATACTTCCATGACAAATTATTCACATTCACTACTCCCAAAGGCATGGAATATTTTCTGTAAGAAATTTATCCCTTAATTTTCTACTAATGTATTTTTACTCCAATTTAATTTTGGTGGTTCTTGACTCATGAAGAGATATAACATTTATCCTCCATGATGTGGATCAGGGTGTTCCATACGGGTATGGTTACTATTCAAAACCTGAGTGAGTTGTCCCGGTATGGTGATAAGTTGATCCGCAACAGTTTCATCACCAGCACCACTATAATTTTCTTGAGCATGAGGGAAATCCCTACATGGATTGTGTGCATTGATACGATTTCCATTCCTTCCACTCAGTGCCATTTCTAAACAATGGCATAAACTAGATTAGTTTATGAATCAAAATACATAATTCCAAACTTGTAAAACACTGAACATAAATTGAAAATTTTTGGATATAATCCATAATCATAAAAAAGTTTTATTTGATGAAGTATATACTCATAAACCCTTCATAATAATTTGAAAATAAAATGAAAATTTTCCCAATCATATCCTCAGGGAGTGTCGTAACCAAGAGTGCAACAAGGCCTGTTGTTGTGCACCAGTTCTCGTTCAAGTCTAGATCAAAGAGGTGTTATGTGGTTTTACCCATAGGTACATCTGTGCTAGAGCCACCTCTACATACTTGTATCCATATAATGATTTATTTCTTGGAAAACTCACAATATCTATAAAAACCAAATTTTAGGAAGTTATTTTCTATTAATCCTCAAAGTCAATCTTAGGGTAATGTGCTCTAATCAGAGTTTATCTAAATCTAAATTTCAAGGTTTTTACTAAACTTTCTCTAATACCCACTATAACGTCCTGACCCCAGATGCCCATAGTCAGTGAATTATTATATAACATTTTCATGATACAAGGAAATAATATCTTGAAAGACCGATTATAATAGTAGCCTTCGAAATACTATATACATTCATGAGATTTACATTACATTATAAATGTAAAAAATACAAAAACACTGTTTCCATAGAACACAGTCATATCCCTATAGACAATCCCTGCATGTCAGTCATAAAATACTTTTTCGCATGCGGGGATAAA
Source organism: Viscum album (assembly GCA_963277665.1). NCBI lineage: Eukaryota > Viridiplantae > Streptophyta > Magnoliopsida > Santalales > Viscaceae > Viscum > Viscum album. The sequence goes on along the minus strand of OY728143.1, from coordinate 1,826,273,299 downwards.
TAAAACATAGAAAGGGGTGATCTCAGATTCTCAGTAATTATAACAATATAGTGGAATCTTTAATAAATAAGCATATACATTTAAGGAAATGTATAAGACTAAAAAAATGCCTTTTTAACTTCAACATCATCATAATATGGAAAATATAAAATCAAATAATTCCATTTACTTATTCACATGGATATTCTACTAGTCGAATAATCACATGCAATATAAATAGCCACTTTCATAACTATGGAATCCATAATGCCAGACTTCATAACCACATTGTTAGGGCCATATGCCAATAATACAAATAATATTTCTTCAATACATTGTGGCAAGACAATAGTTTGTCTCATCAGACCTACCAATGCATCGAGGAGCTATAGTGGGCTCCACCTGCCACTTACTATGTCCAATGTATTTTTTGTATGAAAAGGTTTAAACATAACATAAACAATCCTATTAAAACTAGCATACAAAATGTCAATACTTTATCCATAAACCATGAATGGTGATAAAATGACACATACATAGTAAAACATATCAAAAAACATTCAATACAATATGTATGTTTTGTATCGTAATAAATCAACTTTAAATAAGCTTAAAATCCATCAAACGATGTTGACATAGATGAAATCAAAACCCTTTTTAGAGAAATATCTCTTTCTATTTTGAAATCATTTAAAATTTATATAATTATAAATGAAAACATTTATTTTGGAAATAAACCTATAATATTGTTAGGTAAAAATTGATGGTGTTATAACAGTGGAATATATCTGCACCAGCCATATAAGTTAAAAAAACATATGTACCTTAATTTTGTCAAAAATGTCATAATGTACCTTGTTTGGAAAACAACGAAAAGATTCATTCCAAAACATATAAGTTCAAGTAAAAGAATAAATGAATATAAAACATTGTCTATTAACATGTAAAAATGTTTTGAAATACATTTTAAGAAACATGGATGTCAATGATAAAGAGTTCCTAGTAGATAAATACTTAAAAACAACCTCAGATGATAAAGAGATTGTGAAATTAACCCTTACCTTGTTATTTTCCTTGGTCGAGGTTAGTTTAACCTCAGTATAATGGTGGAATAAATTTTATTATATTATACATGAACCATATACAGTAATATTATATAATATATGATCTTCTAATATTTCATTGTTAATGATATTTCAATAGTATCATCGTTTCGGGTGTTAACTGATTCATTTTCCTTTATATGATTTCTTACATAAGTAATGTTTTTTGTGGAAATGATTTATTTTATTCATATTAATAATGACATTAAGTATTTTGACATTATTTTTAATCATCAAATGAAAATTATTATTGAATGGATACGATGGGGAATGAATCTCATCGCGTTCGTGGAGACGGTAAACCGTACGTACACACATGTAACAATATCATTCTTTTGATATTAAAATAAAATATCATTGGATGGTATATAATATATACAGAATAATAATCATGTTATATTTATTATTTACATCAATTATAAATCATTATTATACCCATTAAAATAATAATGTATTGAATAACAACAACACCACAATGTGGAGATGGTAAGCCGTACGTATGCACATATGGTGACATGTCATTAAATGGATGGATAGAATAATGAATATGGTATTACCATAATTATAATTAAATAAAAAATTATAGAAGATACTGGATTTATTATTTTGGAATTTAAACAACAAAGAAAGAGGAACTGGAAAAGAAGAGGAAACTTGGAAAAGGTGATGAAATATTTTACCTCTTCTTCTCCTTCTTCCTTTTGATTTGATCAAAAGGGATCCTTAGGTTTGATTTATGACTAAATGAATGCCTCTAGGATTAATATAGGAAAATTGATATGGTATTTGGTCAGGGTTTGGTTGATCTATATGGCTTTATAGGTGTGAATTTGAAAGAAGGGGAAGTGCCCTTATATAAGAGGGGTGAGGGGCACCTTATGAAATGATTGAAATATTATTTTATAATAAAATCATGTTCTGTTTCTAATGGCTCCAAAATTAATTATTTAAATTATAAGGAAGGAAAGGGTCTAAAAACACTCATACAATAGGTTTTATATTGGTTTTGTTTGCTATATTAACCATATAGTTTATATTTAACTCTTAGTTAAATAGTTTGACATTTACCATGTCTCTTTGTATTTTTATATTATAGGGTAAATATCATTCTATAAACATCCATGAGAACCCCAAGTGGATCATTAATGACATATATAATAGTATTTAATACCTTTGTCTAAAACAATGATTTTTAGGAATAAAATATAAATTAATAATATAATATTTTTTTAAAAATCTCTTTTATGTCAATTTGGACACTATTTGCTATTTTGTATTTGTTAAATTCTTAATAGCATAATAACTTCAAAAAAATTAATTTAATAATTACTAACACGTCTCATTAACCTAGAACATTCGTGGATAACATCAAAATTTTCAAATTATATTTATTTTAACATCTATAATACTATTTATTTGATACTTTCATAAATAAGGAAAATACTGCATCATCATTGGGACATAAATAAATTTAATTATTCAATGTCTTAAAATTATAAATATAATAAAATAAAGTAGTAAATATTTTTATATTTCTAATGAATATTTAGAGTCTAATAGATAGCATATATAACCTTTTGTAAATAAATTGTTTTACCAAAAGATATATGCTTGTGTCATTTTGGTATTTACTTTAACTTAATTAAAATAAAGTGTCATTATCACTTACAAGTGGCTCCATGGGGTCCCAAAATCGACCCAAGGATACAAATGGTTGTAAATTTATTATCTAATAGGTTTATGACACGTGTTAGGGTAATTTAATATTATTATAAAAATATTATTTACCCTTATTTACCAAATTTACCCATTAACCATGGTAAATAAAATATTTACTGATGTAATTATTCAAAATGTTTAAAAATAAAAGTTTCCTATTTACACAATTTTGAAATCCTAATTATAAATATGGAATTCAATTTTAAATATTCAAAACATAGAAGTGGAAGAATGTAATTTAAAATTAATTCATGTTGTAAAAGAAAGTAGTGTTTTTAAGAAATAATAACTATAAAAAGATTGACACTTGCTTATGTTCAGTTTAAATGTGAAATTGTGTCCAATGAAAAACATCATATTAAATGGTAAAAATATAATCTTATTATATATAAATACCACTCAATAGTATAATTCATTACTATAAATTATTTTAATTAAAATAGTTGTTTTTAATTAAAATTTAGTATTTTTCACTTTTCATCCAAAACTGAATGATTTCCAAAAAAATATAAAAAATTCACTATAATCTAATTTCAATATTCGGATCCGAAAAATTAAGTCCATTTTTAATGATAAGATTTATAAAATTTCAAAAAGTGGGTATTTCTATTCATAATAGCTAGTTTGATTGGTCGTGATGTCTTAGAATCTCGAAGTTGCGTACAACACAAGCTATTGCGTTATTCAATGAGAAACGTACCGTGGAAGCTTGGGGTGTTATAGAGAGTCCTAGAGAACAACATATTTGTTTGGGGTTATTTATTTTGATTAAAATATTGTAAGATAAACATGTCTGTCAATTACATATTTATATCCCCCGTGAAAGTATTATTCATAAGATAGAAATAGGTCATCAACCTTAATTGATAAGTTTAATCTTCCAAATGTTTAAAATAAAATAATAGTTAATTAATTTGTTAGTTTTCATATCAACAAAACATCTATATATCCTCTATTAATGAATCTATTTTTTAGTGAAACAAGAAAACTCATGTGTTTGTGCACCATATTGGTTAGTATTTCGTTATTTATATAATAATGATTCATGCTGTCATGTGAAACATGTAAAAAAATTTAATTTATTTAAAAGAGTACAATTTACATAAATTCAAATTGATTCTCCACCCCACCGCTATTAGTGTGGACAATGGGGCCTGATAACAAGAAATTATATACATAATATCAAAGATTAATGAAATTAACATTCCTATAATATAATATTAACATTTGTTATTTTATTATTGATTATACACCAATCTATAAAAATCCATATCTGTGTGTTAAATCTACACATGTCCCTTAGAATATTCTAAAAATACCCAAAACCCTTCACTCCTTGAATTTAATTATTTATTTTATTTTATTACATCATTTCACACACCTTCAATTCATTTTGATTACTTGATAGTAAACAAAAATTTAAAAAAATACTCCATTGAGACATCCTCATATATAGTATCCTCTGAATGGTTTATCAATACATAGTAGTTTCAAATAGTTTTCTATATTCATCCTTAATGTGTTTTCCCATGTTGAAATAGATTCAATCATTGATTACAAATCCTTTATATAAAATTTATTTAGTGTATCATTTGAAATCATGGATTCCATAATAAAATTTCTCAAACATATTTGAGTGAACTCTAGACCAAGAAAAAATATATATTATATAATCATCAACCTTTCACGCTCATTTTCATTAATGAAGTCAATTCCTAGAATCATCTTTCAACTTATTATTTGAAAAATATTCAATATATTTATATTAAAATCATCAAAATTCACATGAAATAATTTTTTATATAATTAGAATAATCTAATCTACAACGTTTTAGTATGATTTTCTTCATGAATTGATTTATACTCATATACCATGATCACAGTGTTTCCTTTAGTATATAAAATACCTTATTCAATATAAAAACTTTTTTTTCAATATTATTGAAGAGAGAACTATAAAATTTCTCAGATTAGTCTTCCTATTCAATCATTCCTTTGTAAAATTATAATTTAAAAACCATTTGGAATAATCTAAATTTGTTAGACTATAATGAATAAAAATAATAGATATTATTTTACTATTCTATGAGCTTCAATGTCTCATTGATATCAACGAACATTATGTGAGAGTTATATTTTCAAAAAATGTTTGCTTATTTTTGAATTAAAATTCAACATCCATTTATCTTTTTATGGGAAATCCCCACATTTTGAATATGATTTTATCTATAGTTTATATATTAACCTCATCAGCTAAACATTAACTGATTTTATCATGATCATCATTAATATAATAAACTTAGTATACATCATTCAAAAATTCATTATAATTTTATTTGTAAATAATTGATAATAATGTTATATGATGAAGAGAATATATAGTCTGAGTAAGTTCTAGAAATTACCAAGCTCTTAAAATGTTCTTTTTATCAAATCTACTATCTATAATTTATTTTATAGAACTTAGTGAACCTAAATCATCATAAAATTTATCTATGTTCACTACTAAATAACCACCTTAGTCCATTTCACATCTTGATTTACTATAATCATCATTATATTTACTAAAACATTTATAAGAATTTCGGAATTTACCATCATTTACATAAAAATAGAATCGTCGGTTTTTAAAAAATTTCAAAGACCTATATTTTAAAAAAAATGGTCTTTTTTATTGTTGGACATCAATTTTTTTATCAAAACCTACACTCAAACATGTGATGTAATTTCAAATTTTAAAATTAATCATTTAATCTAAAATAATGGAAAATATTTCAATTTTTACTTATTTCCATATCATAGATTATACAAGTTCTTCTCTTCATAGATCCACAATAAGGTTCAATTTGAGATGTAAACTGGTGATTTAATATCTTACTTCCAAAATTTACGTTGTTGTTTATTCTTGATGAATATAAATTAAGCCATATTATTTTTTGTCTAGTTACTCCACTGAATATTATTTAGTACTCCTAACATGCAATACATTTTTTATTATCGCACTCTTTTAAATATTCCCCATAACATTGATATTTGTAAATTTGATACCATAGTTTTTTTGAACCATGGAAATTTAATATCAATGTACACATTCAACACACATTTGATAAATATTATTGAAATAAATTACTTCTAATTTCTTTCTTATCTTTTCTATAAGTCTATTTAGTTATATTTATTAATGAAAATACTATAATATTTTGTTCCATAAATACCATTTTGATTGTTAACATCACATATATCAATGTTTAATTACTCGGTAAAAATTTAAATAATATCTTCATAAGTCTTCATTTTTTTCATTATGATTTATACTTTTCATTATGTACAATTGAATAATATTATATTTTCATTATGAATAAATAAAAAAACGTTTTTATGATAACATATTTGCAGAACTATATTAAAAAATAAGTAAAACATCATAATATTATTTCATTATAAGAATTACATAACTCATAGGTATATATTCACTATAATGGTAATAAATAATAATGTTTAATAAATATAATTATATTTGGTAACTTTAGTAGAGAAACCAAGTGGTTTATAATCATTCAAAAATAGTATACTTTCTAGAATCACTAAAAAAATAGATTATTATCATCAGCATGACAAAAATTTTTGTAATGGAAATACTTTAATTTGAAAATCGAAGTATGAAACATTAAAAAAACATTACCCATTATAAAAGATAACATAGTGATTTTTAAATAAATAAATAGTAAAATAAAAAATGGAAATAAGAATTGATTCTTATTTTTTGTAATTAAATATTAATTATTTTAAAAATGTTTTTGGGGAATTTGTTTTCTGATGAAATCTATTTAGATCCAAATTTATGTCCAATTGTATCCTTGGAATGGTTATGATCCAATTTCCCTGTATTTATACTTCCAATGGTATGAGGCTTGTAACCCCTGGGGTTGATGGTATTAGATCCTTAATTAGAATGTGATGACGGAATATCATCGCCTCCTTCTATATATTCCTATATAGAATTTGTTCCCTAGTAATGGAGTCCATGATAAATTAATAAATGAAAATTAATATCATTCATGATTCTATATTTACATGGAAACACGATAATTACATCATTAGATTCCTTAGTAGGGGGACACATTCAATTGAAGTGGACGAGTCTTCGATTTTTTGATAAAAAAGTAATATTTGGGTATGTTGAGCATATGCATATATATTCTTTTGGATTTTGCATAAAGAAATTATATGTTTGATTATATATGGAATCTTAGTTTCATGAATTTATATATCTTATATTTTCACACAAGGAAACATATGCTCATCAAACAATACATCCTAGGGTCATTTCCTAGGGAACCCTAGATCATCACCGGAAATTCACGTTTCTCACATGAGGATTCTCATGCTTATTATGAAAATAAATATAGGCTTTTCACCTAATGTATCATTTTCCTATAACCTAGGAATCATATGATCATCACACAAGGAAATAATACTACGCTCTTTGCCTACAGAGAGGAAAAAGAGATAAAATTTTGGTCACCAAAGATTGTTATTCTCATAATATAAGGAATATCATACTTTTTATATATGGAATGAACATATTTTCATCCCCTAAGGAAAGGTCTAATAGATCCCATTATCATCGCATATCTTTCTTATATTCATCACATGTGGTATCATAGGCTTGTGACATGAAGAAGCCTAGTATCACCCTTTAGTGTTGGGTTTTTAATGTATTAGGTGTGGGTTGTTCTAAGATCATCACGTAGTACCTCTTGGGTCCATCACATAGGATAGGGTCATATGTTTAATGTATCGTGGGTTTTCCTCTTATATAGGCTCATTACATATGGGGTCAACCATTTTTTAATATTTATTCAGGGTGGTACCTCATATTCTAATCATGTATTGGTAATACATTGTTTAAAGTACAGTGGTGGTGTGAATAGGTAGTTATCTGATGGGGACCATAAATATATGATATTCACATAATAAAGGGAAGGGGTTAATATCCAAATTTTCTTCATTAATATTTTGATTTTTTTAAATACTTATTAATGTTTGGTGATATGTTTGGTATGATCTTGGAAGATGATCAGGATTTGATGATACCACCTCCGTAGCGGGAGATAAAATTATAGTTATTTCAATATTGAAATTCATAATGTAATAGTAAGTTTCCTTTTGTAAATTACAAATCAAAACCCATATCGTTCATGTTCACTATTTAATGTGGTTTTAATGTATTATACCATGGAATTTAGAATCATATGATATGAACATTTATATAGAAGGTAGAAATAAAAATGGATATTCTAGGGATTACAATTTAGGTTTCTAAGTAGATTAAAAAATTTTCTACTCATCACATTAGGAATATTTGACTCATCACATGGAACATCCTATGTTCACCACTAATGGAATCTTATGATCATCACATTGGGTATTTTCAGGTTTTAACGGCTTTTGAAAAGGGAAATCATGTTGCAGATCAGGAAATAACAAGAGGTAGATTGGGAATTACATGTTAATATTTCTAATTGGTGTATGGATCACTGAGTCGATTGTGCTCTTTTCCCTTGGTGATTTAATCATTTTTGAATAATCCTAACAAGAGTCCCTTGCTTCTGCATGAGAATTTAAGGTGAATATGTTGGTTTTACTCACATGATTAATTCCCTATCCTTTTATTTCGGTCATTATAAATGGATGTGGCCTATAATTTTCCTAGTGTGAAAGCTCTACGGTGTGGAATATATTTTTAGGTGAAAATAGGAATCAGTTTTTGTAGCTTGTTTTTTGTATAAAGGGAAAGGGAATGATGGTACAAAATAACAGTTTTTTTATATTGATGTTTAATGACCATGATTCCAGTGGATTTGTGGTCGATGCCAACTAAACAAGCATGAAAATGTATTTGGTTATAGGCATCAAATAGGGGTTCCAGAAATTATTGATTAGCCACTAAATGAGGATAATATTCATTGTTAATATATATAATATTAATGTGATTTATTATTCATAAACACAATTTCTATGAATTTTACACTTTGAACATCATTTCACATTATGATTTTAATACCTTCTTAAAATGCACAATTATGTGGTACATTTTTTAACATCATTTAAAGTGCCCAATGATTAATATGATTTTAAGGAATCTAATTATACATATTTTAATTTGATATTTTCTTAATTTGATCTACACTTAAATATATGAACATGTTTGATTCATGGATCATTGGAGAATTCATGGAAGAATATGGGGATATTTTGTGATGAAAGGAAAAACTTCTGGAGAAGTCAGATTAAACACCATCCCACCAATAAGACTGTGAGGCCAAACATACAGGCCCAATGAATCCCAAATATCATGGGATGATAGAAGACATGTATAAGAACAAATAAATCACCAGGATCCAATGATAATTCGGCTTCCATGGTGTACACTTTGGCGGCCCACGTTAGAGATATAATTCTGGGCCAGATTCTTTGGCCCAAAAAAACATCCCACTAATTTGATCATATCTCGGAATCCACAACTCCAAATGGGCCCCAATTTGACAGGTGGTTATAAGATATCTGAGGCTCCATTTTCTGATGCTATTTTCCACTCTGATTCGGCCATATAGAAGGTCTTACAAGCAATTATTTTCGGTTAAGGAATGCTAGCTGCCACCTCGGGTCAAGGTTTGAAAAATCAACTCTCCCTTACTTTCTACCCACCTATGGCCTACCAAAATTAATTCAGGAGACTTGGACTGTTGGAGGCTCAACACAAGGGCACAAAAATTCCTATTTAAGGAATTGGTGTTGGAGTATTTTAGGATCTTGTGTGTTTGTTTTAACTGTAATGTAATGCTTCCACTTTGTGTTTGTAATCGCATTTCAATTTCCATGTATGTTTCCTTTTTGTACTTCTTTGTTCTTAATCAAAATCATTCTCTTCTATTCTTCCAATTTATTTCATTAAAACATTATAATCACAATGAAAAGTGATATCTCTTTGTTGTGCTGAATTAGTTCACACATAGGTGTGAATTTCATTCACACACACGGAGGAGTGCTCGTTATTTCCGATGTTTTAATTTCTCCAATCTAATACTTGTAAGCCATCTTCCACCCACCATTGAGAGTATACCGTCAATGGAGGGATAACCCTTTAATGGGTTGATCTCAAAAAGATGAAAAGGCTAGATTTAGTGTTATTTTATGAATGAATTGTTGTTAATTGGTTTACTAAATTAAGACTTCCATTCTTTTGTTATTTCCCCTCTTCATCTTCACTATGTTTGAGGAAGATAAATCCAATTACTAAAAGGACCATATACCTTGGAGACATCATGAATTTGGTTCTCTATGTGTGTAGGGGATTATTAATTGAGTTTATTTTCATCAAACCAGAAAATGATAAAGGTAATGTTATTTTGAAGAATGGATTCATCAAGAATTAATTAAACCAAAATGGTCTAAAGAAGTAAAATTCATTCAATCCACCCCTAGAATAATCTTAAGAAGAACCCATTTTCATTTAATTGAATTCACTCACATCTCTTAGAGTTCACTTAAAACCATATGAAATCAACCCATGTTGGCCACTTCATAGCCAAAAACAATCCATAGAATGTACGTGTCTATAGGTTACTTCTTAGGTCTCTGAGGATTCGACAACCCAGGCTAGACTACAAGGACCGTTCTACCTTCATCTCTTAGGTAAATTTGAAAGTGAATCAATTATGTTCATGCAACATTAGAGTTTCATGAACATTTAATTTCACATTAGTCATGGGATCTAGTGAATGTGTATTTCATGGATGATCATGGAAAGTGTTTCACAAAATTTTGGTCATGCAATAAATATAGAGTTGCACAAAACATATAGATATTGTAGGAAATGTTTTATTCATTGGTGAATGTTTTTTGAAATCATCTCATATATAATAAAATATATTTAAGGACCAATTTGATGAATTTCATGAATGGTTCTCACCTAGGGGAATGTTTAAGGGTGTCTTGTTACACTTTTTAATTTAGGAAGGTGTTACACGATGGGGAACCTGATCTTTTTACATCCAGTTTTCTAAAACCAAAAATGGACTGTAATAAAATATAAAGTTTGATTTCAGATGTTGTAATATGTTGGCTTATAAAATATTTTCATTACTATATTAATTAGAAGATGAGTGGAACTATGACTTAGTTTCATGCAACTCTGAGTTTAGTGAATTCTCATCTTTTTTTAGAGGTGGTAAATGTACAGAACATAATAGTGATCATATATAACATCAATTTTTATAAACATTGAAAACTCAAAGTCACGAAAATTCATAGAATCTATAAAAAAATTATTTTTAAATAAATTTTATCCTTTTGCCTATATTTCCTTTTGATTGAAATTTATTATGATGATTTCAATTCCATGTATCAAAATTTTTGGTCCCAAATAATTCTCCCCCTACAAGATTTAATTTTTTTTATAGATAAGTATCGGATGTTATTCTATAGAACACACCAATATTATGAATATCCCTTTTGTTTCATGAAACATTGAGCCATGTTCATGAACCATATTCTAGTTCACACATCATTCAGTGGTTTACACAAGCCATACATGATTACAAAACATACTTTTATATCTTATATATAAATAGGGAATAATAACCAATATATACCATGATAATTTGAAAAAAGTTTCAAAATAATTCTTTCCTTGAAACTCAAACTTATACAAAATCCTTGGGTTTTAAATCCATGGTGTTTGTTCAAATTTTCCTTTATAAAGTAATATCTATGAGTCTATTTGGGGGAATTAGGATTTATAAATCCAATATCGATTCTTACATTAGAAAAAATTTATGTTGGATACTTCTATGAGGAATCTCTAATTTTAGTAAATCTATCATGTCCTTTTTTTGAACGAAATAATAAAGGGTGAGAAATTTTTTAAAATATGCTTCCACTATGAAAATTAAAATATCATAAAACACATATATTTCATAGGTCAAGAAGCTATTATCCAATAAAAATTCTTTAGATGATACTTTGAAAGGGGGTAGGGGGATTAAATTCTATGAAAACTATTATTGTTTTATATAATTATTCTATATGAAAAAATGTTTCTGCCAAATGTAGTCCTCGAAATTCCCTAACATTATATCATGATCCAAAATAAAAACCAGTTATGAAATGTGGTTGTCACATTCCTTTTAGTAACGATCCACAAAATTACTCACATATAAACCTTCAAAATTATCTCAGGGACATCAATAGAGTGTTAAAACCCACTGAGTTATTCCTAAATTGTTATTAAATCATCTTCAAGGATAGGATCACAGACAACAACCATTGTTTGGATGATATCTAAGATCTTCATAAAATAGAAAATTTTATTTAGGATTGGACATGGACATAATGTGTTCATTCCAAGTTCATATAATTTATGCACTAGATACAATATGTAGGAATTTAAAAATCAATATGGACATCATATATCTATGTCAAAAATTATTCACACATGATGTTGAAACTAATAAGATGGTGGTCAAAGAAACAATAATTCAGTCTATGTTTACTAAAGAGAGGTGAGGATCATATTGGGGGATCTCTACCACCACTATGGGATAAAAATAATTTGATATATATATATATATATATATATTAAATTCCACCTACCATCCAGTGAACAATTTTATGTGGAGAATACATGAATGCTCGAGAGGGTGTTTCTAGAGATCTTGAAGGAGGTATTGTAGGATATTTCAAAATTTAATCAGATGCCTAGTTCAAGAAATGGTTTGAATTCTTTATTAATATGTATCAAGATTAATATTAGGGTGAGCAATGTAGTTATTTAGGATTCAGCCACATTAAAAGTCAGTTTCATTCAAACTTTATCTTGAGTAATTGAAGTATTATAAGTTGGTATACAGGGATAAGGACCACCTCCAAGAAGTAAGCTTCACCACATTCCTAGAGTATTCATTATTTGATGGTTGATATCCATTATAGATGCATATATGGGGGTTTAGACCCACAGTTTGGTGATGATGGGGATATTGGATACTAAAAAAATATTAACATGGTTTTTATGTCACACGAATGTATTTATAAATTATGAGGGAATATATGTAGAAGGGACATTAACATACATCTCAATATTCACATTTTCTTCTTATATGGATGGTAAATTACAAAGTTCATAGGGTATGAGTTCCTAAATAGCATCAACCTTTAGAAACTACCTTTTTGACTTTTCTCATCAACATTGTTAGTGTTTGTACGATATTTTCATGACCCCCCTTGTGTATTAGTAGTGAAGAGAAGGAGTGAACTTAGAGTCACACCTTCATTATGCCTAGGATTTGTGAATAGAATCAAGGGTGTTATTCACTCAAATGGAAGGTGTTACAAAAAATATATTGTAAAGGATCAATAGAAAAGATAAAAAAACTCCATCTTATAATATAAAATATTTATTAATTCATAATTCATGTCAATAAATACAGTTAAAAGTATATAAAAATAAAAATAGAAATCCTAAGGAAATAAATCCATAGTAACTCCAACTATTAAGCTAGAAATTTCCATCTCAGTCTTTGAAACCCTCCTAGAAACCTTCAAAAGGTTTACATATATGTAGTTTGATCATAAAAATTATGCTTAGCAAGATCATACCTAAGATCATAAAAATTATACTTAGTAGGATTATAACTAAGGGATGATAATGTGCTAACATTAGAAAAAATTCATATCTCACTTGTCAATGACCTATCATCATTGTTCTCATATCGTATAAAATCACAACCCTATAACCAATTAGGTAGTGTTCATTAAACATTATGTACATAAACCTTGTTCCCTCCACCTACAAAAAATGATCCCAACTATATGTCACATCCTCTCATCACTAGGAATCACCTCCAAATAATCCATCATTGGTTAGTTCTCACCACCATTTGGATTCCACTATTATGGCCACTATTGAAGGAATACTAGAGAAGTGGAGTTAATCAGACATCTATCCTATTGCATCCTATACATTTGCGACCACCCCTAAAAACATTAGGTTGTTGATACATAGTTAAAAAATGAGAATGGGGTGTGTATAGAAATCGGGAGGAAAATAAAACATATATTTATCAACACAAATGCCCTTAATGTAGAGTTCACATAAATAATATATCTTCAATATAAATTATCGACACCATACTACTATTAACGTATACTTCCATTATTAAATTCAACTATCCACACAAGCAGGTATACAATGCCTATAATTTCATTCATTCATTTATAGTTTCCACTATTTCCTATATTCATAGAAAATAGTATATAACAAAAAAATTATTTCGCAGTAAAAATATTTCATACTAATAACATCTATAAACACATGTGAATACTTAATATCCCATTAAATTCAATAATGATGAATATTTATCATTATTATTTAATTACTCTCCATCCATAAGAAAAAATAGTTTGGATAATTAAATAAGCCCAAAAAATAATGATAGAACATTGATCCCCTATATTTCTAATGCATTCACCTGGGTGAAAGCACATCACACATTATATCTGTGTTTTCATTTATTAACACTTTATAAAGGCTAGTGGAATCCATCAAATTCACTAGTAATGTATGTTACTTGAGGGAAATGGGATGATGGTATGTCATATAATCCTTCTAGGGATTCCTCTGTAGAGATTTTATCCTAGTATTTGTCTCCCACTTATATTTTTTTCTTATTCATAGAACAAATTCGTGATGCCATCTTGATTCAGACACTTGTAAATTATGCTGATTTTGTCTTAATACGTTAGAAACCATTAGTCTACATGAGTATTAGAAATGGGAACTTTTCAGTATGTCTAAAATCTATGTACATTGGGAAGCTATAAAAACATCCTCTTTTGGAGGGAATATCATGTGTGAGGAATCTTAGGCATGGATCCTAAAAAATTTATTATAGATCATGAGGTTATTGGCGATAGGTTAATATGTCTTATGAGGCTTTTTACCTTTATAATCCCATGTTTCATGCATGGGGTAGGAGTTTTAGATAACAGTAAATGTTTCACATCTTATAGAGATGGGAAAAGGGTTGTTGTCTTGTGGGGGACATCATGTCACTGGTTTAACATCCTATAGAGATGGGTGGTGGATTATGTCCCAATGATAGAAAACATCACTCTTGGATGATGTCAGGATGGAACCTAAAACAGGTTGCATACATACCCTGTTTTTAATACATTGATTAAAAACAACATAGTTTGATGATGCAGTTTTTGGTCATGTGATAGGACTAGTCCATATAGTATTGAAACAACCAGTAAGGATTGCCATTTAATTGAATGAGAATCTATGATAAATGATGTGGGTATTATATATGGAGGTTTATTGAATGAAGAGTATCAATAAAAGGGAAATAGTGCAGGGATTATGTGTCAATGTTACTCACGCACAATGATGAGTAGGGATGATGTGGTTGGGGATTATGCGTGGAAGCTTCCCATGGAAGATTTATCATCCTTTAGTGGGGAGAGGTTGTGCAAGGATTACACATGGAAGCTTCCTATTATAGGAGTTTCATACCATGTTGGGGATATATGACACGGGGCTTACAAATGGATGCTTTGCATTGTGGGTGCCTCATCCCCTGATGGGGAAGAAGATAATGGTTATTATAAATAGAAGCTTCCCAAATTAAGAGTTTTCTCCCAGGTTTGGAAAAATTGTAATGGTCATATATGTGGAATATGCCCGTTGTGGGTATCTCATCCCATTTTACAGATGGATAGTGTGGGGCATATGTAATGAAGCTGCACAATGTATGAAATGTGTCCCATAGTGGGGGTAGATTGTGTAACATCCATAGATTTTAGGAGATATATTCTTTTTAATTTCATTGATGTCTTCTGTTGTACCCTACAAAATGATTAACTTTCACTATATGCAACATTGTACTAGATTGTTATATACATAACACAATAAATGGCTTGTTTTACACACAATTTCATGTTCTTTTATTACAATTCCTTTCACTGAGTATTGATTTTGTTCAATGTATAAAACATATAAGTTTGGATTATGTTATATGTAACACTAATGGAATCTTTCACTAAAATCCACACTGAATTGTCTTTCATTACACACAAGTGTGAACTTCCTCAATAGCTTGCATTATACACAATATTGAGTTCTGCTAAACAGCGATATATTATTAAAATATTATTATTTATTGGGATATAAATTAGCCGTTATGATATGTATTAACAAAACATTTTATTTTATATAACATTTAATTTCATCATATATATCTTCAAGAACATTATATAATAAAAAAATCAATTTTGCGGATAACATGACTGTTTTTCAAAAAATGATGTTTTACCCCCATTCAATGGGGATACAATTTTAAATCTAGTTTTTACACTATTATAAGTTCTATTTGACAAAATAAACATAATATTTTGAATTAAGACATAAAAATTTACTTTGGATATATTTAAGTTATTTTTCTCAAAAAATTTATTTTTTAATGAAAAGGGAAAAATACTGCATTTTTATTCCAAACTGCATTTTCATCTAATTTATTAATATAGTTAGATTATATATTTACGTGGTTTTAATGTTTAAATTTTCTATTTTTTTTATCATTTAATCCAATTTTGGTTATTTGATGTAATTTTACATTTAAATTAGACATTAATGCATGTAAATCTTTTCAGGGTTTTTACTTCTTAAAACTTTTCCTTCTGGTTTTGGCACTGAGAATTAATTTTATATTAATTAATGAAACTTATTTTTTTTTTGAATTTTGAAAAATAGATTCCATATTTAGAATCAGTGGGTCCAAATTATGTTAATAGTTTATTTTTTTGATACTATAAACAGAACTACAATAATTTTTATTTACCACAGTTAAAAGTACATCCTATAAATTATGGTAGCAAACAATACGATAAAGATAAATAAATTACACTAAAAACATCCAATATTATATTGGATGATTTGAACTCGACCAATATCACCAAAGGACCAGAATTGATTCCTTTAATGGAATTTTTTCTCTGAATGTTATGTAATTATAATTAAAATAAAAGAAAGTGACAACATGTCACTCTCTTATATCTTATAATAATAATAATTTAAATGTAGTAATAAATTTGATAAAATATCAATCATAAATATTCTAAATAAATATAATGATATTATCTACATCATGTCAATTTATTTATAATATTTAGAGATTTAATATTTACCATTAAGGATGTCACAATTGTGATGTATAAATTTTTTTAATAATAGAAATATCAAAAAAAGGTTTTTAAAATTATTAATATAAATATAATATGAACTAATTAATAACCTCCAAAAATTTCATAGGTGTATATGAAATTTTATAAATGCATTAAATATTTTGGTCTTAATTTAACTTCTAATTGGATTTTATTTAATGTAAAATAAACTAATATTTTCAAAATATACACTTTTAATATTATTTAAAAATAACATATTATTAAAATAGTAAAAAATCAAAAAAAACATTCGAAAATTAAATTGTTAAAATTATATAGTCTTCAATGTCATAAATTGTCCAATTATTGAAAATTAGAAATATATAACTAAATATTTAAAACCATTTAATCTTGAGAATATTATTACCATAAATATAATTAAATATATTAAATTAGTATAAATCAAAATGATAATGTTTAAAATAAACTAAATATAGGTTTAACGTTTATTTGTTGAAATTATTTCGAACCATACGCATATTATATTATAAATAAATTATTTTAAGACAATTATAAAACAAAAATAAATATAGAATAAATTATTATTCCAATATATTCCTAAAGTGCCTCTCATCCATCTTATAAAATCCCACCACCTCTACTCACTTACTGAAACCTTTAAAGCCCTTGGGTAAACCTACCATTACTGAAATAAGCTCCCATAAACCCTCCTTTCTTCCATGAATCCACACATTGGGAAAGAATACATCTTAGGGAGTCATTTTGTGAAAATAAAAAAGAGATACTCGAAAAATAGGTAATAGTTTTGTCACCTCTTTTATAATTCATTCCTTATCCTACTTTATATTATTATATTTTTTCATAATAAAGTTATAAATATAGTATCAAAAAATTCCCAGATGATAGTATAATTATGGTAAAACCTTATACCTATTTTATCCATTCTAAAAATAACAATGTCACCCTACATGCATACATACGACTTACTGTCTCCTCGCCATGGGGTAATCTGTTATTCAATAATATATAATTTGGATGGGTATAATGATGATTATAATGGATTTAAAAAAAATGTAATAAGATGATTATTCTATATTATTAATAAACTATCCAATTATATACCATTAAAACATCAAGTGAATGATATCGTCGCTCGTGCATACCTACGACCTACCATCTCCACAATGTGATGAGATTAATTCTACACGTTAACCCTTCAAGAATTATGAAAAAGAATATATAATAAATAATAATGAAACATATGAAAAAATAATGTTGCTGGATTCATGTATAAATATATATATATATAATTTACATTATTCCATTAAATTTAATAAGTAAATAGAAACAACATTCATGCACATGTATGGCATACTGTCTCCATAAATGTTGTATTCCATTTCATTTATCTATATATTATATATATTTCTTTACAAAATATTTATGATATATAAATAATGTTTTGTTTTTTTGAGTAATTAAATCACAATCTATGTTATAAGATCAAGAATAATAATTCAAAACACGTACGATAAATAAAAATGATTATTAACAAAAATGTTACTTTAACATGGAATTGACAAATATCTGGGTAATATAAAGTCATAATTGAATCACATATGACATAATATATATTATTATTGTTTTATTAATATTTAATAATATGTTTATACCCACTATATGGGAATTTTGGACACATATAGAAGAAATCAAACCTATGGTAATTGTAAATTTTGTAATCTCATTATTATTTAAGATTGATTATATGTAATTATTTACTTGGTTATATTTATCATCCACATCCATATTTTTTAAATATGTAATATTTTTTTATTATTCTAAATTTTTTAAATTAAATATTTCCCAATGGTAAATTCTTATTAAATGGTGTGAAAGGAATCATTTGGCATTTTTTTATACGAAGTACTTTTTAAATTTTATGGAAGAAGTACAGGGAGAATATTTTTTTTACATGCACAGCATGAACTGATTTTCACATCTTAATAATGCCTTATTTCCATTATTCTTACATTACAATATTTCATGTTTATTTTCAACTCAATTTTTTTCTTATAAAATTTATTGTTATCTTAAGAAAAATAAATTTTTTTGAAGATGTAATGATATTTTTATCAGGAATTAAGTTCAAGTGATTTTTCAAAATTATTTTCCATTTAAGATAATGCTCTTAAAAAGGGTTATGTTTCTATTTCTATTACTACAATGATTTGGTTGTGTTAACGGTGGAAATATATTTTATATGGATTATATTATTATGGAATGATTTTTAAGAAACCCATTTCATTTATTAGGTATTTATATGATGAATGATTTATGTTTTTGTGGAACATGTTTGAATGATTTAATATTTATATGGGTGGGACCTATATCTCCCTCTAATTAAATGGGTAAAGGTTTATATATAATGAGATATGCATGACTATAACAATAATTAAATATGATTTATTAATACCAGGCTAGAATAACAAGTAAATATGGATTAGTAATACAGGTCAGAAATGGAAAGTAAATCAGGTTTTGTAATACATGGATGGAATGTAAAGTAAACACAGTTCAGTAATGAAATTTTTATACTACGATAGACTAGGAATCAATGACTTGGATACTATAGAAATTATATTATGTTCTTATTTTTTTCCTCAATTCCTAGTCTCAATCCAATGATATTTTATCATGGTTAATATTCTATTATGATATATTCCATATGTACTTCCAAGATTTATTTCATGACTCATTATTTTGATATTTAATAATTATTCTCATGTTTTCACATTATTATGTTTATTTTTTATTTTATGTTCTCAATTTTTTCTTTACTAAGATTTTGAGTTCACACTTTTTATGTTTTCTTTTCCCTAGGATACAATGAAATGTTTTTGGTAGGAAAATAGAAGAGGAATATATTTTTTGGAGATGTTGAAGATCTTTCACAATGATTAAAGATTATGTTCCATGATTCCAAATAAACAAAGATAATATGATCTTTGGTAATATATTATTGTAATGGATTAAGTATTCTGTAAAAGAAAATTCATTTCCATGTATGTCAATATTGGGTTGTTATAGTTGGTCTCGGAGTAAAGGTTTAGTAAATCTTTGAAAACTATGATGTGAAAACATTTGTGAGATCTCTAATGATATTTCTAAGGTATGTCTATGGATGTCCCTAAGGGTAATTATAACTATAGTTTATAGTCCTAGAATTATATTAATGATCACTGTTAACCTAGGATTTATACTATGATTTTAGATATTGAATGCAATCCCCCTGGATTGTGGTTATTTTCTTATTATGATTTTCTTCTCAAACTATTCTTCTTTGGGTTTTAGAAAATGGTTGGAAATAAGAGAATTAATCATAATAGAGAATATTATGGAAAGTTGAAGGATATTATTAATGAGAAATAATTTGAAATGGGATTTGTGTAACACCCCGAGCTTCCACGATATGCTTCACATTCAATAATTTAACAGTTTTCATTGTACGCAAGTTCGAGTTCTAACACACCACAACTAATCAAAGTAGCCGTTATGAATAGTAATACCCACTTTTAAAAATTATAGAAATTTTATATTTCAAAATGGACATCATTTTTGTATTCTTAATATCGAAATTATCCTATGTTGAATTTTTTTAATTTTCTGAGAACTTCTATTTTTTATGAATAGTGAAAAATACATAAAACAACTTTTTTAATCATCATAATTTATAGTGATAAATTATACTATTGAGTGGTTATAAAGTATAATTATAATATAATTTAACCATTTTATCCAATGGTGTTCATTATAATTAATTTCACTTTGAAATTGGACATAAACAATTGTCAATCCTTTGATATATATTGTTTCTTAAAAGCACGCTACTTGTTGTGACAAAGGGAATTTGTTATAAAGTTAATTAATGCAACTTATATGTTTGGATTTTTGTAAAATTGACATCATTTTTGAATTCGGAATATCAATTATAGCTTAGGGAGAAATTTTGGCATTGTTCTGAAAAACATCAATTTTTGATGAATAGTGAAACCACTAAGTGGTAGTTAAAAAACTGATTTTTCGTTTAAATGAAACATTAACACTTCTGTGATTTGACTCCAAAAATCCAACATACATGGTTTTTATTATGAAGTAAAATTTTGTTCAATGGGATAAAAATAATTTTTTTTTGAACAATTACTTTTAAGTTTAATTAATCACGATTAAAGGTAATTAGTGAAATTTTAGATAAAAATGATATTATAAAAATATGTAAATACATTTAAACTTGTCCTACCCCTATTGGATGAGTCATGGACGACCATTAAAATCCATGGGTCAACTTGGGGACCTCATGGAGCCACATTGGTAGGAAAATGACATTAAAAACTTTTTATTTAATGTTAAAATAAAAATGTCACAAACATGAGTTCTTTTACTAAAACAATTTTTAAATGGGATTATAAAAGTCATATTTCTGACTATAAAAATTCATTAGAAAGATAAAATGATTTTCTAAATCATTATATTTTTTTTATAATTCTTTGACGTTAAATAAATTAAAATTTGTATGACACAATGGAAATGCAGCTATTACCTCATTAATTAACGATTTAAATAAAATGAAAGGATAATTTAAACTCTATGGCTCATACTATTCAAAAACCTAATGGATGATGCGATTTCGAACCCTTAGCACCTTATCCTTGAAATATATCATTGTGGGACCTTTATAATCGTAAAGTCATTTCATAATAAAGTAACATTTCAATATTTCCAAGAGTGCCCCTTCTCTTCTCTTATAAAAGGCCTTCACCTCTACCACCTTATTCACACATTAAAAGACTTTTTTCTCATCCAAAAATTGCCCAAATACTCTCTCAACTTCCCTATATTACTCCTAGAATCCTCACTTTGGGCATAATTCTTCCCAATTAAGCCTTTGGATCAAATCAAAAAAGAGTTACCCAGTTTTAAGGTAATGTCTTCCCTTCTGTTATTTTGTTTTATTTTGCTTCTACAACCCCCTAAAATAATTTTATTAATTTCTTTTATAACAACACAAGTATCCTCAATATACTATTATTTTGTTATAATAAGGATTCAAGCTACACATACACACACCTACATCTAATGGTTAAAAAACATACTGTTTCTGTGGATGGCGAATTTCTGCCTCACGAAACGATGATTGTTCAACACTCATATAACACCTTAAATGGTGGCCATTAAGATGTAAATATATTTATATATGATATATAATATTTTTATGTTTTACTTAATCTTCTTTATTTTTCATTTTCACATACCATTATGGTTTCCATTATGGGTAAACGTGATATTTTCATTTTAGGACGTTTGGACTACCGCCCCCTCAAAGTGATTTGAATCGTTAATGCCATATGTGGGATGTATAAAGGATGGAGTAAATGTTATTATACATTATATTATACTGGAATTATAATATACCTTTATATAATTATGATTTCATTCCATTAAATATGAAATAGAAATGAAAGTAGCGTTTATGCGTACGTACGACTTACCGTTTCCATGAACGGTGCATTTCAGTTCTTACCTCTAAATGTTATGTAATATTATAAATGAATGTATATACTGGATATATATGATATATATGATATCTACATCATGAATATATTTCTGGAGATAATGGATATTCTATCACATAAACAACTTGTAATTATAAGAAGTTTATTGTTGACTCAAGTACCAAAGATCGACAAAACGACCGTTATTAACTTAAATGACTACATATTTTTTGTCACATTGTAATAAGTGATACAAAATGGATAATGAACTTGAAAAAGGTTCTTAAGAAAGTAGAGATTAACTCTAGTTTATTATTCAGGAGGATAAAGAACGGTCGACTCATGTCGGACACAAGGTAAGGGAACTTCTTAACCCAACTTCAATTATTTGGGTTAATCTCCTACTTTCAAATTATGTCATGATATTATTATGTCCTATCTTGTTTTGTTACATTATTTATGTGTACTTATAGTGAATACACATAATAGATTAAAAAATGATCTTTGTAAGGGAACATCTTAACCCAATTTCCATTCTTTGGGTTAATCTCCTCCATTCAAATTATGTGATGATATTATTATGTCCAATTTAATATTTGTACTTTATTTATGTGTACTTATAGTTAATACACATAAGAGATCTAATTTATTTAAAAATGATCTTTGTAAGGGATCTTCTTAACCCAATTTCCATTCTTTGGGCTAATCTTCTACTTTCAAATTATGTCATGATATTATTATGTCCTTTCTTGTATTTTTAATTTCTTAATGCGTACTTATAGTGAATACACATAATAGATCTATTTTATTTAAAAAAATTATCTTTGTGAGGGAATTCAACTCAATCTCCTTTTGTTGAGGCATATTTTGTTTTATACACAACATTCTTTTATATGGTGTACAAACCCCTTTGACATTTACATTTATTCAAAAGGTTTTCATTTATAATTATGTTATTTTTAAATGATTTCAAAAAAGAGATATTTTTATCAAATATATGAAAATCCACTGCAAATGTATACGTATTTGACGCAAGCTTTAAAATGTTTTCAGAAAACCCTACTCTCTAGTATGGTAGAAAGGAAGGTATTGGGGATGGACCCATCATGGCTTGTAATGAGTCGAGCAGTCTTAGAATTAGTTATTTTGTTTTCAGAAGATTGCATAATGTTTTTAGAAAATCACTAGAGTATATTTGTGCAATTTTAAACATAATTATCTTCTAATAAAATTTCATCGGTAGGTCTCATTAGACAAACTAGTATCTTGGCACGAGGCCTTGATAAAATCTTATTTGTAGTCTTGGAACGAGGACATGTCTACGTGGTTATGATAGTCTCTCATTATGCATTCCATCATTATGAAAGTGTTTATTGATATATAATGGTATTATTCGACCATTAGAATATCCACGTGAATAAGTAAATAAAATTATCTCATTTTTCTTTTGCCATATTATGTTGAAGTTCAAGTTTAAAAGGCTTTTGTTTTATTCATAAATTGACTTAAATATTTATGTTTATTTATGAGAGCATCCGCTATATTGTTATCCTTACTGAGCATCTGAGCTCACCCCTTTCAATGTTTTATTTTTTCCAGGATGTGAAGAAATATTTTATGACTGACCAACAGGGATAGTCTGAAGGGGATAGAAGTGTGGACAATGGAGACTATTTTTTTGTGATTTTTTCACTTTATGAGGTAATGTAACATTTATGTATGTATCTAGTATTTCCAAGGCTACTAAACTAATCAGTCTTTTGAGACTTGATCTTTGTGATCATGCCAATGTTACGCAATAATGCACCGACTCTGGGTAACTGGGGTCGAGGCGTTACAGTTGGTATCAGAGGCAGTTTAGTACTAACCTTGGAAGCTATATTTAGATAAACTCTGATTAGAGCACATAGCCCTAAGATAGACTTTGAGGATTAGTATAGAATAACATCATAGAATTTTGGTATTACAGAGATTTTGTGAGTTTTACAAGAAACACATCCCTGTCTGGATACGAGCAGGTAGAGGTGGATCTTGCACAGATGTACCTAGGGGTAAAACCCGAAAACACCGCTTTGAGCTAGACTCGAACGAAAACTGGTGCACGACAACGGGCCTTGCTGCACTCTTGGTTACGACACTCCTGGGGGATATGCTTAGGATAATTCTCATTTTATTTACAAACCACTATGAGGGGTTATGAGTATATACCTCCAAAAAGAAAACATTTATTATGATTATGGATTATATCCATAAATAGGTCAATTTATGTTAAGTGTTTTTCAAGTTTATAATATGTATTTTGATTCATAAACTAATATAGTTTATGCCATTGTTTAGAAATGGAGCATAGTGCGAGGAATGGAAACTGTATCAATGCACGCACTCCATGTAGAGATTTCCCTCCTGCTCAAGATAATTATAGTGGATCTGGTGATACAACTTGTGTTGATCACCTTATCACCATACTGGGACAACTCACTCAGGTTATGAAAAATAACCTTACTCGTATGGAGCACCCTGATCCGCAATGTGGAGGATCAATTTTAGACCACTTCATGAGGCAACAACCACCAACATTTAATGGGGGTACAAATCCATTAGTAAATGAGAAATGGATAAACTCCTTATAGAAAATATTCCATTCCTTGGGGAGTAGTGAATGGGAAAAGGTTATCATGGCAGTTTACCACCTCACTAGAGATGCTGATCAGTGGTGGTCTCTGATTCAAAACACAAAAAAAGACGATGAAGTATCGAATATGGAATGGAGGGAGTTCAAAAAGCTTTTCTTAGAAAAATACTTCCCTCATGACCATCGAGCAGATATGGAAAGGCTATTTCTGAGTCTGAGGCAGAAGGAGGATGAGAATGTCGCAATGTGAGAGGCCAACTTTACAAGGTTAGCAAGACATGCTACAGATTATATAAGTAACCCAAGAAGTAAGATTGGTCATTTCTTTTATGGGTTAAAACCATTTCTCCGTTTAGCACTAGTATCACAATCTTTATCAACGTACGAATATATAGTCGCATGTTCTATCAAGACAGAAAAGGAATTGTCTAAATCTTATGACAATAAAGTAAAGCAAGAGAAGAAGAGAACAGTGGAACCAGAGATAGATAAAGGGAAAAAAGAAAAGAAGAATTTTTCATTATGCGATAATTGTGGGAAGAATCACCTCGATCCTTTCCCAAAAGGAATTGAAGTTTGTTATAAATGTGGAGAAAAAGGTCACCAGGCTCGTGATTACAAGGGAAAGAAAGAGGCTATCAATGTTGAATGCTACAATTGTAGGGAAATGGGGCATTATGCAAATGAATGTCCTAAGTGTTAGGGAAACTTACCTCAGAAAATGCCAAAGGATCAAGGACAATCTTATGTAGTTACTACAATTGAAGGGGAATAATTAATTTATTGTTGCTTTTGGACTCAAGTATTATATTCTGGTTATAAGAATAATGTGATATATATAAGGATTGTACTACATTACTTGTTATTTTCATTAAGTTTTTAATATGATGAAGGTAATCATATTTTTAGTATGTGACAATAATAGAATCTTTACTTTGTTTGTGGAATCTGATATTACAATTGATTTTGGAATTTAGAGACCTTTTATAGAAAGTCTGGAAAGAGGTATTTTGGATAACTATAAAGGTTGGAATGGATCATGTTGAACCTTGGATAGTATTGTTTAAGGTTAAAACATTTCTGAAGATTATTTTTGGAATATTATAATACTATAGTTTTAGGAAAAGGATAACCTGCAGGTTGGGGGATAACCCGTCGCATCGGACAAAGCTGCAGGAATCGAACCCAGAACCATAGTGCGACAGACCTTTATTACCTAACACTAGCCTACAGGAAGTCCCTGGTTATTAAAAATTAGTTTTCCTAATCTAAATGGTATGTGGTAATATTTGGAACCTTATACAATTAGGATAAATAGAATATTTTTGAGTTCTGTTACCATTTGGAGTGAAAGATGGGTTTGTGGTAAAAATTTATTAAAGAATGAAAGTATACATGACAAGTAAGTATATTTCCTTACGTTCTTAGTAAATCTCTTAAATAAATTCCTCAACTTTATGAAAGATAACTTTAAACAAAAATGTTTTTGGTTAAATTTTCCAACTGGGGATTCAATGACCATTTAACAAATCACAAATTTGTGATTTTCTTATGGTTAACTTTCTCCTAATAATGTTTTCTACAACTCTCCATCAGACCTTGATGGTTTGTTTTTCCTCCATATCCATATTTTCATAGAATCATAGTATGGGCTATCTCGGGTGACCTTTGTACTTCTCTTTATTTCTTTTAATGTTATATTTTTATTAACCTTATTTCCGATGTGGGTTTTCCACAAAGGTATTATCTATTTTCAACCTTATATTTTCAAGGAAAAAATAAAATTGCGAGAAGGCAATTTATTGAAGGAGAAGAGAATTTAACACCCTGAGCTTCCATGATACACTTCACTTTCAATAATGCAATAGCTTGCATTGTACGCAAGTTCGAGTTCTAACACACCGCGACTAATCAAAGTAGCTGTTATGAATAGTAATACCCACATTTTTAAAAAAATATAAATTTTATATTTCAAAATGGACTTCATTTTTGTATTCATAATATTGAAATTATCATAAGTTGAATTTTTTGTAATTTTCTGAGAACTTCCATTTTTTTATGAATAGTGAAAAATAATTAAAACAACTTTTTTCATAAAAATAATTCATAGAGATAAATTATACTATTGAGTGGTTTTAAAGTATAATTAGAATATATTTTTACCATTTTATCCAATGGTGTTCATTAGAATTAACTTCACTTTGAAATTGGATGTAAACAATTGTCAATCTTTTGATATATATTGTTTCTTAAAAACACGCAATTTGTTGTGACAGCAGGAATTAGTTATAAAATTAATTAATGCAACTTATATGTTTTTAATTTGGTAAAATAGACATCATTTTCTAATTCTTAATATCAATTATATCTTAGGGTGAAATTTTGGCATTGTTCTGAAAAACATCAATTATTGATGAATAGTGAAACCACTAAGTGGTAGTTAAAAACTGATTTTTCGTTTAAATGAAACATTACCACTTCAGTGATTTGATTTTAAAAAGTCCTACATACATGGTTTTCATTAGGAAGTAAAATGTGGTTCAATGGGATTAAAATAATTTTTTGGTGAATAGTAACTTTTAAGTTTAATTAATCGTGATTAAAGGTAATTTGTGAAATTTAAGGTAAAATTGATATTATAAAAATATGAAAATACCATTACAATTGTACTACCCATATTTTATGAGTCATGGACGACCAAGAAAATCCATGGGTCAACTTGGGGACCCCGTGGAGCCACTTTGGTATGAAAATGACATTAAAAACTTTTTATTTAATGTTAAAATAAAAATGTCACAAACTGAGTTCTTTTACAAAAACAATTTTTAAATGTGGCTATACAAGTCATATTTTATTCTATAAATATTAATTAAAAAGATAAAAACATTTCCTACATAATTATATTTGTTTTATAATTTTTAGACATTAAATAAATTAAAATATGTATGACACAATTATGATGCAGCGATTACCTCATTAATTAACGATTTAAATAAAATGATAGGATAATGTAAAATCTAAGGCGTAAACTTGTCAAAACCCTATTGGATGATTAGATTTCTAACCCTTATCACCTTATCCTAGAAATATATCATTTGGGTACCTTTATAATCTGAAAATCATTTCATAATAAAGTAACATTTCAATCTTTCCAAGAGTGCCCCTTCTCTTCTCTTGTAAAAGGCCCCCACCTCTACCACCTTATTCACACCTTCAAAGACATTTTTCTCGGCCATACTCTGTACAAATACTCTCTAAACATCCCTCTCTTACTCCTAGAATCCTCACTTTGGGCATAATTCTTCCCAAGGAATCCATTGGCTCAAATCAAAAAAGAGTTTCCCGATTTTAAGGTAATGTCTTCCCTTATGTTATTTTGTTTTATTTTGTTTTTCCAACCCCATAAACTCTTGTTATTAATTTCTTTTATAACAAAAACAATATCATAAATATAATAGGATTATTTTATAAGAAGTATTCGAGCTGCACTTACACACACCTACATCTAATAGTTAAATAACATACTGTTTTTGTGGATGGTGAATTTCTGCCTCAAGAAACGATGATTATTCAACACTCATATAAAACCTTCAAAGGTTGCCATTATGATGTAACTATATTTATATATGATATATAATATGTTTATGTTTTACTTAAGCTTCTGTATTTTTCATTTATTGCATACCTTTATGGTTTCCATTATGGGTAAACGCGATATTTTAATTTTAGGAAGTGCGGACTACCGCCCCCTCAAAGTGATTTGAATCATTAAAGTCATATGTGGGAAGTATAATGGATGGAGTAAATGGTATTATACGTTATATTATACTGGAATTATAATATACCTTTATATAATTATGAATTCATTCCATTAAATATGAAATCGAAATTAAAGTAGAGTTCATGCATACATACGGCTTACCGTCTCCATGAACGTTGCATTTCATTTCATACCTCTAAATGTTATGTAATTTTATAAATGAATGTATATACTGGATATATATGATATCTACATCATGAATATAATTCTGGAGATAATGGATATTCTACCACATAAAAAACTTGTAATTATAAAAAGTTTATTGTTGACTCAAGTACCAAAGATCGACAAAACGACCATTAATAACTTAAATGACGACATAATTTTCGTAACATTGTAATAAGTGATATAAAAGGGATAATGAACTTGAAAAAGGTTTATAAGAAAGTAGATATTAACTCTATTTTATTATTCATGAGGTTAAAAAACGGTGGAATCAAGTCTGACACAAGGTAAGGGAACTTCTTAACCCAACTTCCATTCTTTGGGTTAATCTCCTACTTTCAAATTATGTCATGATTTTATTATGTATTATCTTGTATTGGAACATTATTAATGTGTACTTATAGTGAATACACATCATATATCTATTTTATTTAAAAAAAGATCTTTCTAAGGGAACTTCTTAACCCAATTTCCATTCTTTGGGTTAATCTCCTACATTCAAATTATGTCATGATATTATAATGTCCAATTTTATATTTGTACATTCTTTATGGGTACATATAGTGAATACACATAATAGATCTAATTTATTTAAAAAATAATCTTTTTAAGGGAACTTCTTAACCGAATTTCCATTCTTTGGGTTAATCTCATACTTTCAAATTATGTCATGATATTATTATGTCCTATCTTTTATTTTTAATTTCATTATGTGTACTTATAGTGAATACACATAATATATGTATTTTATTTAAAAAAATGATCTTTGTGAGGGACTTCGTCTCACTATCCTTTCATTGTGGCATATTTTGTTTTTTACACAACTTTCTTTTTTGCGGTGTATAGACCCCTTTGACATTTTCATTTATTCAAAAGTTTTTCCTTTATAATTATGTTATTTTTATGTGATTTAAAAAAAATGATATTTCTACCAAATATATGAAAATCCAGTGCATGTATATACGTATTTAACGCAAGATGAATTTTTTTTTCAGAAACCCCGACTCTCGAGTTTGGTAGATAGGAAGGTATTGTGCGCGGACCCATCATGCCCTGTAATTAGTCGAGCAGTCGTAGAATTAGTTATTATGTTTTTTGATGTTGCATATTGTTTTCAGAAAATCACTGGAGTATATGTGAGAAATTTTAAACGTAAGTATATTCTAAAAAAATTTCATCGGTAGGACTCATGAGCCAAAATAGTGTCTTGGCATGAGGACTTGAGAAAATATTATTTGTATTCTTGGCACGAGGCCTTGGATACATGTTTATGATAGTCTAGCATTATGCATTACATCATTATGAAAGTGGTTATTGATATTGCATGTGATTATTTGACCAGTAGAATATCCATGTGAATAAGTAAATGGCATTATCTCATTTTACTTTTTCCATATTATGTTGAAGTTGAAGTTTAAAAGGCTTTTGTTTTATTCATACATTTCCATAAATGATTATGTTTATTTATGAAAGATTCCACTATATTGTTATCCTTACTGAGCATCTGAGCTCACCCCTTTCATTGTTTTATTTTTCCCAGGATGTGAAGAAATATTTTATGACTGACCTACAGTGATAGTCTGAAGGGGATAGAAGTGTGGACTATGGAGACTATGTTATTGGGAATTTTTCACTTTCTGATGTAATGTAACATTTATTAATGTATCTAGTGTTTCCAAGGCTTCTAAACTAATCTGTCTTTTGAGACATGATCTTTGTGATCATGCCAATATTACGCAATAATGCACCAAATCTAGGTAACTGGGGTCGGGCCGTTACAATTTTGAAGGCGAAACATCATTATTATTCCTAATCAGTAATATCATAATATGATGAATAATCATTACTTTGGTGCATTTCGTGACACAACTAATAAAAGAAAGATAGAGTTTCATGGTGATCATATAGGAATGAAATATCAATACTCCTCATGAAAATCATATGGGAAGAGGCATAAAGGATAATGTTTCAGAGGAACTGGAAGATTCTCTAGGTGTAGAAAATAAGGACACAGAGCCAGTAATTACAAAGGAAAATGTTTAGTTAGCACAATAGAAATTGATAATGGTATTGTGAAGACATTAATAATTGTGAAATGTTTTAAATTGGGAAAGTATGGGAAATATGAAATTTGATAAGTTACGAGAAAATATCATTAATAAAATCATCATGGTTGTCTTGGTAGTATTTATGTTGATGACGACGAAGAGATGACAAATGATATATGAGATAAGAGAAGTGTTGAGGATTAAAATGATGAAGCTCGTTCAATGGTTTAAGAATACAGTGGAATTGTCGCATAATTATCAAAAATAATGTTGTATAAGTAATTTTATAGTATTATGGAATAATGAAACATATATGGATTGTTACACTATTGTTTTTCCTTATGTATTTGAAAGTATATGTTGAATGATATCTGTTACCCAAAAATTGATTGAAATATTTTTATAATGAACATTATATGTTTATAATGAATGGATAATGAGATAATAAGATGTTTGATTGTTTTAATGACCTCCTGACTGATATAGGGATAATGGGATATCATGGATTGAGTATATATAATATTTGGTTTTTTGGTGTGTGGAAAGAGTTAATTTTGACCGAAGGCATGTTTTCACTATGGTTCTACATGAATTCTTGTTATTATCATGTTTCAAGAGAATACATGATTAAGGTATTCAATTGTTTGGAATATGACAACTAGGAAATACCTAATGTGATATGGGAGAAAATTGTTAAATTGATTTAGTTAACTACATTCTAAATTTTTATATGTTTTTATTTTTTTAATGGATTGTAATGTAATCCATTTATGGATAGTAAAATTTATATTATAGTTAATGTTTGTTATATTAATGTATTATCTCACTATAGAGGAACTTATTCATATTTGATTATCAGTGTTAACCATTTTGTTGAGACAGATGGAATGACCTATCTTTATATTGCATGATCTGATAACACTTCAATAATGAAACATTAAACGTCAGTTATTTAAAAAATAGTTTAAGTGGAGATTGTTCAAGGAACTAACAATAGAGAGACTGTACAAAAAGAAATTAAGTATTTATTCTCATGAAAAATTCATCAAATTTAAGGAATGGTTTTTGAAAACCATAATGTTATCTTAGTACCATCTTATATGATCAATCAGATGTTTCCATAAATCATCATATATTTATGGATTTATGGTTGTCAACTTACTCAAAAAAAATTTATCTATCACTATCCCTTAGAAATTGATGGTTATAATTTTCTTCCATATCTTTTTTTTTCACTTACCAACTATTTTCTCTTATGTGGAAACCCAGTGATGAGTTTATTTGGGTAACCTTAATGTTTATAACATTGTTTTTTAAAATTATGTTTTTGTATTCAATTTTATAATGTGGGTTACTATGAAAGAAACTTTCAAGTAGTAAACCTTTTATAAACCCAATAAATTTCAATGGAAAAATCCATTTTAAAAGGTGTATAATTTAACACCCTAAGATTTTATGAGATATATTCCTTTTAATTTATTTGATGTCGTATGTTGTTCATTTCAACCAAATTAGCTTGCAAAAAATGAAACACTGTATTAGTTGCAGTATATGCAACACTATACTTATCTTCTGATACACAAAATTTCATGTTATTTTGATAGAATTCATTTCACTGAGTATATATTTTGTTCAATATATAAAAGAAATAGGTTTTTATTATTTTATACACAAAACCAGAGGAATATTTCACTAAAAACAACACTGATTCGGTTAGCATTTCACGTAAGAGCTACCATCCTCAACACTTTGCATTGTACGCAATACCGAGTTTCACTAAACATTGATATATTATTTAAATATTACTATTTAATGAGATATAAACTATTTGTTATGATTAGTATTAACAAAATTTTTTATTTTATATAACATTAAAATCTATCTTATGTATTCTCTAGAACCTAATATAATAGAAAATTCAATTTTACAATTAAAATGAACATTTTTCTAAAAATTCCGTCTTACAACATTTTGCTGGAGAACCCATTTTAAATATAGTATTTATAAAATTATAAGATATATTTTACAAAATAATATTATTCATTATAACTGGTAAATCAAACTTTAATTTGGTCTAATTTTTATTATGTTTCTAATTACATTTATATTTTAATGAATATTGAAAAATACTGCATTTTAATTCAAAACTGCATTTTCATATAATTTATATAAATAGATAGATTTTATTTTTGATTGGTTTTAAATTATAATTGGATTAAAATTTTATCATTTCTTCCAATAATGTTCATTATAAGTAATTTCACATTTAAATTGAACATAAACACATGTCAATCTTTTGATAGTTTTTACTTTATAAAAACATGCTTTCTGTTTTTGAAAATGGCGATTAAATTTAAAATAATTAATGATTCATCTGTGTTTTGAATTATTAAGAATGAATTCCTTATTTCGAATCAATGGGTTAAAATTATATTAATAGTTTACTTTTTTGTATATTATGAAAAGTAACTATTATAATTTTTATTTACCACAATTAAAATTAAATTGGATAAATTAGGGTAACAAACAATATGATAGTGATAATAAAATTTACCTAACACCAGAAAAAATCCTATTGGTTGAATTTAAGTTGACCAATATCTCCTAAGGGTCGGAATTGATTCATTTAATGGACTTCTATTCGTGAATGTAATGTAATTATCATTGAAACAATAGAATGTGACAACATGTCACTCTCTTATCTATTATAAGTGTAATAATTTTAATGTAGTGATAAATTTGTTAATAGTTCAAGCATAAATATTCTGCATAAATATAATAAAATTTTCTACAACATTTGAATTTATTTATAATATTTTTGAGATTAAATATTTGTCAGTAATGATAACTCAATAGTTATGTAGAAATTATTTTATTATTAGTAATATCAAATATTGGGATTTAAAAAAATTAAAAGATGTGTCATATGAAATTTTTAAAATTATGTATGAATTTTATATGTTTATATGACATGTTACACATTTATTAAATATGTTTTATCGAATTTATCTTCTGTTTGGAATTTATTTAATGTCAAATAAATGAATTTTTCCAAAATTAACCATAGTGACCTTTTATAAAAATAACATATTATTAAATTATTCAAAAATCACAAACATATTAAAAAATTACAAATTGAACATTATATTTTCTAAAATATGAAAATGTATCCAATTATAGACAATTGAAAACACATAACTAAATATTTATAACCATATAATATTTATAATTTTATTACCAAAAATATATTTAAATAGATTAAATAAGGATAAATTAAAATGATAATTTTTAATATAATCTCAAAACACATCTAAATTGAATTGGGTGAGAGGCTTTTAACACATAATTATCATATATTATATATAAATGTGTTAGGGACTTTTATAAAACCAAAAGTAATTTATAATAAATTAATATTTCAAGACATTCCTAAAGTGTCTCTCCCCCCTATTATAAAAAAACAACACCTCTACCCACATACTAACACCATTCATGTCCCTTGGATTATCTAAACTCTACCTAAATAATCTCCCAACATCCCATCATTACACATATATTCTACACATTGGGAATGTAACCATTTTAGGGAGACCTTTTGTGCAAATCAAAAGGAGATACTCAAAAAATTGGTAATTTTTTTGTCCCCTCTTTCTAAATTCTTTTCATATTATTATTTCTCTTATTATATTTTTATCACAATAATTTAATAAATATAGTATATTATACATGATTAGATTTTATTATACCTATCGGACAACATTATACATCATTGTATCTATCGTATGTGTAATACCTCACCCCTACCTCATTGGCTTAAGGAGGAACTGAGGGTTACATGGCTTAAGTGATGTTCTTAAGGTGATAAAGGCTGACAATAAATGCTGAGGTCTTTGAGAAAAAATTGGGGAACAATTTTCCCTTAAGAAAAAACCAACCAAACCATCCTATATCAACATCTATACGATGAATGTCAATCAAAACATTCAAGCATGTATTTTCAAAGGACAACCCAGTTGTTCCATAATAAATCCCAAAACTAATACAACCAATACCATATCAGAGTGCTATTAAGAAGACTCAACAAAAGACCAATAATAATCCAAGACACGCTCCATGGCTCCGCACCAAGATCCATGCTCCAAGCTCCACCCAGAAATCATGATGCGCAACTAAAGGAGGGTGATGCCTTACCTTTTCCCACATCACGATACAGAACATCTGCAAAGACACCAACGTGCCAAAGTAGGGGGTGATTATAACTACATAGTAGGATTTCCCCAAATGACTTCCCTACACATGCCAATAGGATAAAACCATTACCACATTTATAAAAAATATTTTATATTGAATAATCACAAGTGGATTCATTAGCATAAGTCAAAGACGCCCTTACCAAGGCATTTCGCCCAAACCAAGTAAACCCAGGGAAATCCAAGCAATCATGATGTAGGCCAAACATTCCACACAAGGAAGCCAAATAAAACATGCCACAAGCTGATTACCTTTATTATTTCACTCACAGGCCCCATCAATAAACACCACCAACTAGGAACACAACATATCATTGTGGCACTTCGTGTCTAACCCATTCATTAACAATCCACTTAAGTGGTACTTCTCGCCATCTTTATATTGATGGTGGCCCTTATGTCCACTATCCATCCCATTTTTAGAGTGGTACTTCTCAAAACAATCCCACATAACAGAGTATATAACCCATCAAGGAAACAAAAACATCAAATCAACCATTTCCATTACATGCCAATCCACATCAATAAGTCAAACATTTATTGAAAACACCAGTTGACCATTTTCCGTGACAAACTCCATTTCAATAAAACAAACCTTTTTATTGGAATCTATTTTCTCAATTAATTTAAATCAACCAATGAAACAACTAATTTTAAATTAAAATTTTAAAATCGCATTAAGAGCTTTTCACCACAAGGCAGTTTTCTCAAAAATTCAGAAACCATTACAAAAGGTATTTCCATCTGATTTCACTCATAAACAACACAATTAATTTTAAGAAACCAAAATTAATTGTTACCAAAACACTAGTTCTAACCATGTGGAGTTGTGAGAGAAGCCACCTACCTTTAGGGTTCCAGCGAAATCGACCCACAATCAACTACTCCTCAAAACCGAAAAATGCACCACCCAAACCTTTCTAGATCTCTTTTTCTAACATCCACAAGCCTTAAAATTAACATCCATGGAAACCACCACCATATATCTACACACAATGGGTATATATCTAGAAAACCGAGAGATAGCTTGATGTAGATCTCAAGGAAAGCACAATGAAACCAAGAGGAGAGACTACCCTGGGAGAAACCACCTTCAAAACACTAAGAAACCCCATTAAATCGCTTCCAAAATGAGTGGGAGAGCACCTTCAACCCCTGAGAACCGAAAATCTAAAGTGTGGATTGAGTGGGAGAGTATTTGGAGGGGAATGAGGAATGTCGTAGTGAACCCGAGTTTTAAAACCCTTTTTTTATGTGGTTGCAAGGTTAGCCTGCACGGTTTGGAAAACAGTGTGCTAACCGTGTGAATGCTACTTCCTCGCGAGGAGGTGTCAGCATGGTTTCCTCGCATGGTTTCAAAAACCATGCGCTAGTCAGGCAAAGCCTACTGCCTCCACCTCCACAGTTTCCTAGAGAACCTGTACAGTTTCCCCCAACCGTGCTCAAACCATGCTCCCTTAGAAAAGCCTCCAAACTTATTCAACACCATTCCAAACTCTACCAACCTCTTCTCAACTCATCCCATGCACTTTAAAAACATAAATAATCATAATAAATGCTACATACCCTAACCCAGTGATTCTACATTCTCTCCAGCATTGGACATTCGGTCCACGGAATGTAGTGAAACCACCTTTTACTGAAAGAGATTAGGCCATTACTCGACCATCTCTTTATCCCTCTCCAAAGTATCCTATTGGATCTTGCCATGCTACCAAAAAACAGGAACCAGACCGATGCTATTACCCCACAAGACTTTCTCTTGCCTATCCACAACCCGCACTGGCACGTCCACCATCGAAGCATCTGGCTCTATCTCGATATAATCCCCTTGAATAACATGGCCCAAATTTGACTAATACTTTTTCGACTAGGACATATGAAACCCGTTGTACACCACAATAAACATAGGTGGAAAAACCAAACAATAAGCCACCTCACCAACCTTCTCAATAATCACAAAATGACCAATATACCTCAAAGATAACTTTCCCTTCATCCCAAACAGACGATGTCCCAACCTAGAATAGATCCTAATAAAAACATGATTACTCACCTCAAATGACAATGACCGTAAACAATTATCAGCATATAATTTTTGATGACTCTGAGCCATCTCCACTATCTTATTTATTATCTTTATCCTCTCCATAGTCTCCTGGACAAGGCTCGTTCCAACCATCGATGACATACCTGTTTCCACCTAGCATAGTGTAGAACGACCCGGCCGACCATACAACGCTTCAAACAGAGCCAAATGTATGGATTTTTTATTACTGTTATTGTACTAGAAATCAACCAACAACAAGTGCTACTCCCTCGAGCCACCAAATCCAGAACCCAAGACTAAAAAATATCCTCCGTGGTTTATATCGTCTACTCAGATTGACCATCCGTCTAAGGGTGATATGTTTTGCTCATAGTCAACTGTGTCCCAAGGGCTTGCTACATGGATTTGAACAAACTAGATATAATCCTCAGATATCTATCTGATACAATCGAAACTACAACACCATGCCTCTTTAACACCTATTGGATATATATTTTGGACATATCCTCCATCGTATGATATTCACAAATTGGAATGAAATGGGCCGACTTCGTTAGAAGATCCACTATCACCCAAATGGAATCGTGCTTCCTAATTGTTCTTGGGAGACCTCTGACAAAATACATTTCTATTTTCTCCCACTTCCAAACAAGGATTCATAAACACTAAAACATTCTCGTTGGCCTCTAATGCTCTGCCATGACCTGAAAACAAGTCAACCATCTCGAAACAAACTCAGTCACACTTCTTTTCATACCAGCCCACAAAAACTGTGATTTCAATGATTTATACATTTTTTAAATTCCAGGACGAACATCCAATCTGGAATGATGATACACCCTGAGAAGATCCTCCTGACAAGAAACCGGTACAACCATCCGATTCCAAAAACAAAAAACTGAATATCTATTCATTTTCCAACCCTAAATGGTCTCCCCACCATTGAGTTTCAACCTTGTGGTCACACACTCATATTCAAACATATTTGCCTCTTTAATTAGTGCCACCATATCTGGAATCAATATCACGAGAAATAGGACTGCTATATCGCCCTTATCCCCACATTTCAACCGCATGTCAGCTATAACCGACTTCAACTGCCACTGGTCCGATGCCTTTTTTACCACCTGATCATATGATTTTCAACTTAATGCATCTAACACTGAATTTCCCTTACCCGATGTGTACATCAATTAAAAATGAAACATATGGAGATATTCCATCCAACACCTTTTCCTCATGTTCATATCCCTTTGTGAAAAAATTTTCTTTTTTCTCTTATGAAATGTATAAACGGTGAATTTTTAACTGAAGAGATAATGATGCCACACTTTAAAATCATGGAACACTGCTGGCAATTCCATATCATGAGTTGGGTAGTTCTCCTCATGCACCCTCATTTGTCATGATCCAAATGCAACCACATGATTCCATTACATGAGAATGCACCTCAACCCTGATAATGATGCATCACAATACACTACGTACCCTATTCCTGGTTCTAGAAAAACCAAGATTAGTGATGATGTAAAGAGACCCTTTAGCTCTTTGAAACACTACTAACACTGTTCATCCCACTGGAATGGAACATTATTTCTTGTCAAATCAGTCATCGGTGAAGCCAAATGTGAAAAATCACGAACAAAACACCGATAATACCCAGCTAGGCTGAGGAAACTCTGTACCTCAAACACATTCTTTGGAGGTTAGCATGATATAACAGCCTCTATCTTTTTCTGATTTATTGAAATTCCCCTTTCAGAAATCACATGGCCCAGAAAATAGACTTCTTGTATACTAAAATCACACTTCGAGAATTTGGAACACAACAGATGATCCTTCAATATCACCAACATTGTCACCAAGTGCTGCTCATGATCCATCCTTGTATTTGAATATACTAGAATATCGTCTATAAACACCACCACAAATGGATCCAGATATCTCTATAATATCTGATTCATCAATGTCATGAATATTTTTGGCGCATTCATTAGTCCAAAGGGAAGAACCACATATTCATACTGAATATATCTACTTCTGAAATATGTTTTAGGAATATCATCCTTCCTCACCCATAATTGATGATATCCTTACTTCAGGTCGATCTTGTAGAACCACTAGGCTCCCCTCAACTGGTCGAAGAAATCATCAATTCATGGAAGGGGATATCTATTCTTTATCGTAACTTTGTTAAGTATAAAATAATTAGCCCAGAGCCTCAAATTTCCATCCTCCTTTTTCCCAAACAACATCAGTGCTGCCCATGTAGATGTTCTAGGCTAGATAAAACATTTGTTTTCTAACTCCTCCAACTGGACATTCAATTCACGCAATTCAATAGGTGTCATCCAGTAAGACAAAATTGAGATAGGATTGGTCCCTATAAGGATATCGACCATAAACACCACTTCTCTTATGAGAGGTAACCTAGATAATTCACCAGGAAAAACATCCACGAACTGATCCACCACTACCGTAAGAACACTCTACTCAACACCCTCTACTGATTCCAATGACAACACCACCAACTGATATGATAATGTGCCCACTGCTAGTGACAACAAACCCATTTCACCCTACCTTTCATGCCTCTCTCATCTATAGATATGTCTATCGCCATCATGTGTCGTTAAAACCATTGTACGTGCATTATAGTTGATGTGGGCCTTATACTCAACTAGCCAATCCATTCCTAGGATTACATAATACCCATCCATCTAAAGAATTGAGAAATTACGCAATACCTCAACCTTACCCAGAACAATACAACATGATCTGCACAAAAAGGATTGAAACTCTCTTTGTGCCAGATGAGTTTGAATATTCAAACCCAAAGGCATCATTTCTACCCTTAAACCGAGCAGCTCAACCACACATGATGCAATAAAGGAATGTGAGGCAACCATATCAAACAACACTTGAATCAAGTTAGACATTAAAAAGAAATATACCTCGCACCGTTGATGGTCCTGATTGATCATCCACCACAGCCTTCTCATCTTATAATAACCCATGGGTTTCCATACTTTGATCTTTATTAGCCTCCTAAGGAGTTGTGGTGTTTCGAGAGTCACCATAACTGACATTGCTCTGCTGACGAGGGGTACGCTGTTGTCCCCATCCCGTCGATGCATATGATGTCTGTGATCCTTTTGGAGTGTCACATGCTCCCAAACCTGGAGAATTATAACAATAATGTTGAAGATTCCCCATCTTCTTACAATTTTGACATTCTTGAGGTTGTGTCTTACAGTCCCACTTGATGTGTGTTATAGAGAAAAACTGAAAAAAATCATGGCTTGCTCTGGGGCTTCAGAGGAAGATATACAGATCATGTCGTCAGATTATGTTCCATACTCCCACCTTGGGAATAAGTGTCCATCTTCCTCTTGAACCCTGTGTTCGAGTTCCCACTATTCACCATGGGTGCCACCATGCTTCCTCTGACTGGATATCCCAAAAGATCCCCCTCAGCCACTGATGCTCAATTCAAAATATATGTGTAATCACCAATACAGTACACTGCTATTTTAAAACATATCTCATTCCTTAACCCCGATTCAAAAATTCGTGCCTTCAACAACTTGCTACCCATCACGTCGGGTGAAAAATGCACTAAGCTCGTAAACATAGCTCCGTACTCTGTCACTGACATATGCTCTTGCTTCAGACTAAAGAAATCAGTTATTCCCTGAATTTTGAATGTATGTGGGTAGAATTGTTTACTAAACAATTCTTCAAAGGCTTCCCACATCATACCCTGGTTGTTCCCCTCTTGGACTACCAACTGCCACCACTGAAGAGAAAGATCCTATAGTTTATACATCTCTAGCATTACTTTTAGTTCTACTAACATCCCCAAGAATTTGAAAATTTTGTTCAATCTAGATATCCATGACTCTGCCCTTTCTAGGTCCAAATTACAACTAAATTTGGGTAGATCCTACCATTAAAACTGAGCCTCATAATCCACATGGTTTGGATCTTCTACTCTATTCAAACATCCCACAACTTGGAAAGCTTGCACTGTGCTCTAGACTAACTACTGGTTCACTTGGGGCTCAGGTGAAACCATGTTCTCATTGGCCACTTCTGGTTGGTCTCTATGACGCCTACCCGTTGCCATTTATAGAAACATAAAACAAACAACCATGACTCTCACTTCCATAGAAAACAATAATTCCCATTTCAAATCTCATTACGCAAAACTATCACAATGAGTCTTTCTACCTTTTTCACATTTTCTATGTTTCAGCATTTTTGAAAATCAAACCATTTTTAAAATACCACCATTTTCCATGTTTCAAATCCTTTCGTAATGAAACACAATTCAAAACTTTAAAAATCCAAACATTCATATCACAACATAAATCATTATACCCCAATGAAATATGAATCCAAGAGGGAAGGCATTTCTACCATGCATGCCAAGCTCATCTCATTGGCTACACCCATGATAACGAGATATCCAATTCCTATAAGTTTCCCCAACCACTTATGTACGCAATTCCATGGTAACTTGAAGTTCAGAAAAAAAAGGGTTAGCTACGTCCATTTATGCTATACATTCCAAGTACTGACATTCCTACGCCTTGTACCATCCCTACTCAAGGAATATAAGGCAAACAATATCAACTCCAAATCTAGTAATCAACTCCAATGGACTGAACAAGTTGATACCACTTGTAACACCTCACCCCCACCTCATTGTCTTGAGGAGTCGGAGAGGATTAATTGTCCTTAATAAAAATTACCAAGGTTACAAAGGCTGGAAATAAATGTCGAGGGCTTCAAGAACAAATTGGGAAACAATTTTCCCCTAAGAAAAAACCAACCAAACCATTCACTATCAACCACTATATGATGCATGTCA
This sequence comes from Viscum album, assembly GCA_963277665.1. Classification (NCBI taxonomy): domain Eukaryota; kingdom Viridiplantae; phylum Streptophyta; class Magnoliopsida; order Santalales; family Viscaceae; genus Viscum; species Viscum album. Next base: position 1,826,230,864 of record OY728143.1, on the reverse strand, counting down.
ATCAAGACATCCAAGAATGTATTCCCAAAGGAAAACCAAGCAGTTCCACAATACATCCCAAAACTAATACATCGCATAGAATATCATAGTACTATGCAGAAGACTAAAGAAAATTCCCAAAATAAGCCACGACACATTCCATGGCTCTACACCAAGCTCCATGCTCCAATCTCCACCCATACATAATTATGCACCACTAAAGGAGGGTGATGCCTTACCATTTCCCACATCACAATACACAACATCTGCAAAGACACCAACATGCCAAAGCAGTGGGTGATTACAACTACTCAGTAGGATTTCTCCAAATGACTTCGTTACACACACCACAAGGTTAAAACCGTTAGCAAATTTATATAAAATAGTTTATATTGAATAATCACAAGTGCATCCATTACCCTAAGCCAAAAACACCCTTACCAAGCCATTTCCCCCAATCCACATATACCCATGGAAATCCAAACAATCAGGCCATAAGCCAAACATGCCACACAAGGAAGCCAAGTCAACCATGCCAGAAGCTGACTGCATTTTCATAGTTCACTGACAAGAACCATCTACAAACATCACCAACCAAACACACAACATATCATGGTGGAACTTCCCGTCCAAACCATTCATTAACAATCCACTCAAGTGGTACTTCCCACCCACTTTTTATTGATGTTGGCCCTTATGTCCACTATACATCCCATTTTTATAGTGGTACATCACTCCCACTTTCACACAATTCAAACAAGCCAACATAACCGAGCATACAACCCATCGAGCCCATAGAAAAATGCAATCAACAATTTCCATTACATGCCAATCCACATCAATAAATCAAACATTTATTGAAAACACCCTTTAACCATTTTCCAGGCCAAATACCATTTCAATAAAACAACCCCTTTTATTGAATACCATTTTCTCAGTACATCTTAATCAACCAACAAAAAAACTCATTTTAAAATCCCATATTAGAATCACATCATGAGCATTTCGCCACAAGCCCTTTTTCCAAAAAATTACAAAACTATTACCAAAGGGATTTCCATCTGATTTCTCACATCAACAACAAAATTAATTTTAAGAAAAGAAAATTAGTTGTAACCAAACCACTAGTTCTTACCAAATGGAGTCGAGGGAGAAGCCACCTACCTTTAGGGTTCTTGTGAAATCATCCCACAAGAAACTACACCCCAAAACCGGGGAACGCACCACCGAAACTCTCTATATCTCTTTACCTAATATCCAAAAGACTTAAAATTATCATCCAAGGCAAACAAAACCCTAGATGTACACACAACAGTTGTATATCTTGAAAACAGAGTGATAGGGAGATGACGATCTAGTGGAAAGCACAAAGAAAAAAGTGGAAAACTTACCTGGGAGAAACCACCTTCAAAACACCAAGAAACCCATTTGAGTCACTTCAAAAATGAGTGGGAGAGAACCTTAAACCCCTAAGAACCCAAAATCATGAGTGAGGCTTGAGTGGGAGAGTATTTGGATAGGATTGAGGCAAGCTCAAGTGAACCCGGGTTTTAACACCCTTTTTTTAAGTGGTCTCACAGTTAGCCCATATGGTTTGGAAAACCATGTGCTATCCATGTAGAGTCTACTACCTCGAGAGGAGGGGTCTGCATGGTTTCCTAGAATGGTTTGATATCCCAATTTTTATGGTTACTTTTCCCTGGGATATAAAGAAAGTTTTTAAGTAGGAAAAAAAAGGGGAATATATTTATTGGATATTTTGAATATATTTCACCGAGAAAGAATATTATGTTCAATACTTCCAAATACAATAAACTAATACATTATTATTGCATATATTTATGCAATGTATTAATTATTCCTCAGAAGAAATGTAATGAACATGTATGTCAAGATTGTTTCGTTAGAGATGGTGTGGGTCTTTTGTAACAACCTGGTTTTCCTAAGCACTTCCTTTGTAAAAATCTAGGGATTGTAGTGTTATTAGGGGTCACATAGCTTCTTCCATTGAATTTTTCTAAAAACTCGGTTCCACAAAATGGTTCCACCGAAACTGTGGCACTATTATGGTGGCACCATAACTATCTCACCCCATAATGGTTTCACCTCTTACGGTGTATCACCAAAACGGTGGCACTGTTACAATGGCACGGTTATGGTGTCTCACCGAATTGTGTCCCACACTTTGCCAATTTTATCATAGTTCCCCATGTTTTCTCCTTGTTCCTCCTTGTATATTTTGACATAAAAGTATTTTTAAACCCTTTTAAAATCCATTTCAAACTATTAAAATATGTTTTAAACCCCCAAGAGTTGGGTGACCCTTGAGTTACCAAAACATGTGGCATTTCCTCAATGTCAAAACTTTCCTTGTTCTTTCCAGCTTCACCCCTATTACGAGTTTTTCCTATTTTTATAAGATATCTATTAACTTAAAACTATTACATCCAATATATCTGAGGCGAACTATTAAAAAAAATAATCCTAACATGTGAAACCGCCCAACCGTGTGGTCAAGACCTCATCGGACTTCAAATAATTCGAAATCGTCTCCATTATTTTAGAATCTGGCCTTTTCTTAAGCTAATATCATATCATCCTTTTTCCGTCTAGATTCACTAAGTACACTAAGAGACATAATCTAGAGACGAATCATGTTCCCATTCTTAAGCCCTTCCTTCTCAGCCTTGGATCCCTTGGAGTTATTCATATATAAGTAACACATCCCCAGTTCATGGTGTGGGTAGAAAACATCGATCATTGATCATCTAAGTAGTGTTTTCCTTCGTCTGTCTTTACTTTTTATCAAGCAGGATAAGTATGATAATTTTTCACTCGGGGTGTAGATAAAACCAAACCATAACTAAGATAATAAATTTACTTTTATTGAATGAAGGGGTTTGAATGATGATGATTTTGTTTTATTCTTCTATATTTGTTTTTATGTTTTGAATGTTATGTGCTTATTACAAATAAAAATAGTGGTCGTTGGTTGTCCTTTCTTGAGAACTAAGGAACCTCTATTATCTGGATAATCCTGTGATTGAATGGTTGTAACATGGAATTTGGTTAATCACATAAACACATTTTATTGAATGGATTCCCAAAAGAACAACAATCCTTGTGTGATCACCCCAGTTAACCAAAAAGAATGAAGTAACGTGATAAATGGTGTTGTTAAATATAAAAAATACATTGCTCTGATATTCTAATATGCATGGTTATTCTGCTAGATGCTTGTGGGGTGACATAGATAGGGATGAGACCTCATATTTTTTAGTTGTTGGTTTGTGGATCTGAGTCCTTGTGGGGCCATATGTTGGGTCCTGGATTGGTTCCAGTACTTCGAGGGATCTCAAAGATCCCTTTTGTGGTTATGAATTTACAAGAGAACTGGGTGAGAATGCTTAAATTTTTGCTTTCCTAATTTCCTTTAGTGGTTTTCATGGCCTATGACCAAGCCTATTAGTTGAACAATAGTGAAGGAATATTTTTAAATTGAATAACTTGAACATGAAAATGAGAACAGGTACAATGTGGGACATTTTTCCAGAAATGGGTTGTTCTCTGGATGTTGATGTTATATAATTGTGCATGTAGAGATAATAATGAGAGTTTTTGTTTATGGGATAGTATCAGAACACTTAGGTTGGGATGAGTTCTTGTTTAACTATCAGTATAAATTTAGTTCTTTTGTTTCATATTTTCACCCCATTCACATTGATCACTTCGTGTCAAGCACTCCCATCTAATGTGATTGTTTTTCTAACATTCTTACGACTGGTTGGTTATTATCTCCTTTCTGCTCCCTCTCCTGGGTTGCTCAAGAATCTTCAGGTAGGCTATGATGGCCTAATATTTATTACATCCCAAGACTCTTCTAGAAGAGTGTGTTTTCATGGTTGGCCCAGGTGAGTGCGGGAAGGTTTGTTTACCATGTTTTTAGGGATAAGGCATAGATTTCTACGAGTGTGGTAGTGGTTGTTGTGTCCCAAGTGTTTGCGTGGGGTGGTGATGTGTGTTGGATCTGGACCAGGTGTTTGTGGACCTGATGTGTGGTTGTCGTGGCCCATAATGTTATTGATGGGGTGGTACTGTAATTGTAGTTGATCTTATGTGAGAGGTATGATATGTAGGATGTCCTGAATAACTAGTATGAATGCGGTGCAGGGTACCCAAATATCTATGTGCTATTACTATTACTTTACTCCAATTTCATTATTTTGGGAGTGTGCCTTGGTGAGTTTGGGTGAAGTATTTCCATGATAAGTGCTTTGGATATCTCTTTTTTATCATGGTGCATTATAATTCCTCCCCACTAGTGAATGGTAGATTTTGGATTCCCCTACAAAGTATACCTATTTACTCACCCTACATATATAAAAATGATTTCAGTTTTCTAGAAGGACCTTGGGGACCGTACCAGACCTTTCTAGCTTGGGAATTGGGAGTTTTTTTGCTTATTTTCCTTTATTTTGGTACATTCCTTTGGATTTCCTTATACTATGTATTAGTTTATTTTTTTTACGGAATGGATTTTTGGGATTTACATTCATTTTCATCTTTTGGAGTTATTTGGAACATACCATCTTATCTCCTGATCTTGTTTTGAAAAAGGGTAATGCCTTCAATATTATGTGTGATTTTATACCCTTATTTATAGTCACCATTCTAGGGCCTATAAAAGGTGGGACTCGGGGGTCATTATCTTTCATTCAACATGAAGATAGAAGGGTATGGAAATTTTATGTCCCTTATCTAATCTTTGTGATAGCGAGTCAAGAAATAATGGGATAATAGGTTGATAGTTGAGAGATAGGATGGAGAGTTGGGTTCTACATAGTGATGATTTCAAGGGAAATTTCGGAAATAGTCATAACAATCTTGGTTCATAAAATAGGCCAGGGAACACTATATAGGACACATGATATTAGCCCCCCTGTGATCCTATGCATGGACTCTGGACCTACCAAACCACCAAGTAAGGATACACTTATTAATCGGTAGAGACCCTAGGAATGGTACACGCATCATAATGACTTTTTTTATTGTTCATTTTGGGAGTTTTTAAAGTGAAAAAAATAAAAACATGTTTTATAAATATTTTACAGATATCTTATACACTAAATGGTATTAGGAATTTCCTTGTTTACTTTGTAGCTATATCACCCAGATGAATAATTCGAGTAGTTTGGGAAATCAAGGACTGGGGGGCTTATTTGGATGATCAGTGGAGGAATGACAAAGAGGAGGAGGATGACAAGTTGCAATAGACGTTTCATGACTTTCAGTAGTAGACCCTAATAAAGTACGAGGGAAAAATCTCAGACATGGAGATGGAGAGCTAGTTCGAGGAGCCGGTGATAGATTTGCACTTGATCTAGGTTCCAACAGAGTATTAGGTTCATCTACCCATGATCTAGATGTGGGGAGAAGCACATCAGTGGTGGATGATCTATCTTTAAGAGAATAAAGAGGCTGAGGTTTTGTGGATTGAATTTGAGAGGGTGTTCCGGGTGGAATTCCTCTATTCTACAATGAAGGTCGAGAAGAGTCAGGAGCTACTATCCCTCTAGTTGGGGAGTATATCAGTGATGGAGTAGGGGATCAAGTTCAATGATCTATTTTGTTTTTCTTCATACCTCTTTCTGGATGAGGAGTCATGGGAAAGGCACTTAGAGGAGGCTCTCCAACCATTTCTCTAGTACACTGTTACTACCTTCACTCTACCAATGTACATGGTGGTTTAGAAGAAGTATTTAGTGGTGGGGAGTATACACACATTGGGAGGTGTTCCGCAAGAGAGGATCCAGTTGATATCACTGAATGGGAATGTCATTAGCAGCATGATTCCCTCAACTAGATCATACAGGTTTTGGATGATGGGGAGTAGGACTCTATAGTTTTGGTGTTGATCTTCATGTCTTCACCCTTTCCCTACAGGCCTAGGACTGAGATAATTTGTCTATTACATCCATGGGTATCTTCAGAATCAGTGATCAGACCAAGTTTAGTATAGTGGAGTTGGCAAGGTTTTTCTTCTACATCTGTAGTAGTAGTTTCCTGCTAGACCCTTTCAACTACAGTTGTAGGGACAGCGAGATCTCGCTCCTCTGAGTGCACACATTATAGATGGAGACCATCCTTAAGGAAATCCTCAGGGACCTTGAATGTGGCATGGTTGTGGAGGCGGCTGACAACTGAGGGGTAGGAGAGATTGACATGGATTGTTACACGCTATGGAGGCAACAATTCCAGCAGGGTTAATGGTCGTTCGAGGTACGATATTCTTTTTTAGTACTCTTGCATGTGCCTTGTTTGATTTAGGATATTTAAACTCTTTTTTTCACTCATTATCACCCATGACATCAGCATGGATATAGAGATAATCTCCATTATTCTTCTAATAAGTGCGCAAGTTGGAGGTCAAACTAACCTGTTTGATGTTTTTCAATGATACAAATTGATGTTGGGACTGTATGAGTCTAGCAGGGTTCTTTTTATGAAGAAAATGTGGCCATAAAATGTAATCATAAGAATAAAATAGCTATTTTCCATACACGATGTTATCAAATGATTCTAGATAAGGTTCGTGTTGTCAGATATTGGTGGTCAGTGTGTAAATTTCATTGGCGAACGGAGTTTCAAGGAGGGAATCTGTCGAGTGGAGCCCCTTTTTTCCTTGTTAGCAGAGCTATCAGTGGAGTCGGCAGACACAAAGATGATGGAAGTCATAGGGATCATCAGTGATATCCTGTATGTCTTCCCAGGATAAGGGGTGACTCCACCCCCTCGAAGAGATGTTGTGTTTAGGAAACACTTGAAACCTGCTGCCCATCTGATTTTGATGGCTCCTTCTTGGATGGATACTTCTGAGTTATTAGAGTTGAAGATTCACGTTATTGACCTAATAAAAAAATACATTATCTGATCGAGTGTGTCTCCATTTGGGTGCTCTGATCATGTTCTCAAAGAAGGTATATGGTGGTATTGGGTCATGCATAGACTCATGATGGATGAATTGGGTTATGGTCAAGAACGGTTTCCCCCTCGCAAGGATCAAAGACCTTTTATACCACTTTTAGAGAGTAGGTTGGTTCTCCAAGATTGAAAAGCGGTCAGGATATCAAAATTTGAGGCTGAAGGAGGGTGACATATATAATACTTCTATTATGTGTAGATATAGGAACCTTGAGTTCATGTTCATGAGGTTCAACATTATGAATTAACTATCCATGTTCATGGGACTCATGAACTCTATTTTCCATGAATATATAGAATGGTTTGTATTCATGAATAAATATGACACCCTGATCTACTCAATATCAGAGGAGGATCACACCCAGCATTAGAGGATGGTATTGGAAGTCCTCTAACACCACCAGATCAATGAGAATATTTCAAATTTCAAGTGTTAGACATGAGAGGTTAACTTACATGGACACGTAGTGTCCCCGTAGGGAATTTTAGTGGACCCATTGATGGAAAAAGTGGTTTTTCTTGGAAAACACCCAAGAATGTATCATGTGTTCATAGATTACTAAGATTGGAAGGTTACCACCTGAGGATTGTGCCCAATTACTCTTTAGATGCAGTGCCTTTGATGACCATGACCGGGAAAAACAGGGATTTCATTTGGAGTGGTAGGTTCTTGAAGACATTCTATTACTTGATGAGGAACCTTGTTAGTGCCCCAGTGATTAGGTTTTGAGAGGAAGGGGTAATGTTTCAATTGTTTTGTAATTCTTCCAGGCTAGTCTAGGGTTGTCTGTTGATGAAGTAGAGGAGCGTGATCTTTTAAGGGTCTATGAAGTTAAATCCTCACAAACATAACTGTTCCACCCACAATTAGAGATTTCAGTGGCTATGTTCGCACTAAATTTTTGGTGTAATTACCTCATCATGGAATTCTTTGTGGTCTTCATAGATTATGAGACCTTGAGGTATGTATTCTCTTATTGAGACCTAATCATATGAAAACTAAGTTGTTTTGAATTTCATCAGGAATATGACATTGATATCTCTTACATATATTGAAAGGGGAACATGGTGGATGGTTACTTGAGAATGAATTCATAGAAATATGTATTACAGGAGTCATAGGATACGTAGAATGCAATGGAGGAGTTGGATGATTTACATTTGAGAATGAGGGTGGAGGATGGAAGAGGATATTTGTTCTAGATGACGGAGCAGTATTCCTTAGCATTATAGGTGGAGGAGTCTCAGTGGGGGAGAATAAAAAATGATGTTATGCATAACCATGTTATCTAGAGAAATTGTCTAGAAGGATGGTCAGAAGATGGTCATAATTGGATACTTTTCTGCGGGAAGTTGTTTCTCCTAGAGACCATGTACGAGGGAGTTCTACATGATTCCCACAACAAACAAATAAAGGTTCACCAAAGAGTTTCCAAGAGGTATAGAGGATTTAGGTAATAGGTTTTGTGTCTTGGGGTGAAGCAGAATGTGGTAGTGCTTGTGGAAAATTTCCTCATGTTCTAATAGTTGAAGGCTGAGCGCTGTTTACTAGGAGGTCTGATATAGACCTTGGACATTCTCTAGTAGAATTGGGATGTTGTTGTAATCAATTTCATCATAGGACTAGCCATATTTGAGGGTGGTAATAATGTTGTCCTGGTAGGGGTGGACCAGCTAACAAAATCATGTCACTTCATAGCAATTAAGGATTCGAACGTCATGGATAATTTAACACATAAGTATGTGGATGAAGTGGTGAGTTTTCATGGAGTTTTGAGGTTGATAGTTAGGGATCATGATACAAGGTTTACCTCATGAGTTGTGAACAGATTGTTGTGTGATCTTGGAACCCAGCTATTCCATAGCACTAATTTCTACCCTGAGATAATTGGGATACAAATAGGAAAATCCAAAAGTTGTAGGATATTCAATGATCTTGTGTTTTGGACTTCGAGGGATCGTGGGTATGACAATTGACTCCAGTAGTGTTTTTCTAATATAATTGATATCACTCGACCATTGGAATGGCTCAATTCGAAGCATTGTAGGGGAGGCCATGTTGTTCGAACGTGTGTTTGATTCATATTGGGGAGGCTGGTGTTCATGGCCCATAGGTAGTGCAGAGCATGATGGATAAAGTTCAGCATATGCGTGAGAAGATGAAGGAAGGACCAGACTAGAAGAAGTTGTATGCTAATCCTAGGAGGAGACCCATGGAGTTTGAGGTGGGGGATCACATGTTCTTAAATGTCTCCCCTCGGCGTAGACAGTGGAGGTTCAACGGGGGGAGTAATCTTTTTCCATGGTACGTCAGACCCTTCGAGGTATTGCGGCATGTCGGTGAAGTTGAATATTACCTGGCAATACCACGACCCCTTTTGAGGGTCCATGACATCTTCCCTATGTATCATCTCTATTGGTATCAACACGATTATTCACACGTTCGTGACTGGGGAGTGATGGTTATTGAGGACGATGCGACATTTGTATAGTGACTACTTAGGATCAAGGATTGTGAGGATAAGGTTCTTCGTGGATGAAAAATCCATTGGTTCATGTGTTATGGAGGAATGGTGGCCTCGAGGAGAGTACATGGGAACAGGAGGCACACATACATTCCCAATACCAAGAGTTGTTTTGAGTTTTGTTTGGAATTGTTTTTTACTTGACTGTGTTGTAATTATTGACCTTGTTAATGATGATATGGGTTGTTTTCATTATTCTCTAAATGTGTGTGAATGTCCAACTATAGGGATGGGAGGACCTGGTCCCTAATCTAGACATGTTACGGTGGATGTGATCAAACCTGTTTGGGTGAGTTTGTGCTGACCAAAGCAGATAATATCTTAACATAGAGGAAGAGACTACCTAACCCATATGTTTGGGTGGTGTGACCATTATACATTTTTAAGGTTTCATGGGGAAAGAGATCATTTGTTTAACCATAGTTGTTTAGGAGAAAGATTAGGGTGGTCTGTTCTTAGATATCGAGGTTTTTTCGGCTTTTGAACAACCTTAAGGTGGTTTTCGCTGAGAGTTATCATACGAGGTTTTTGTTCTGACCCTTCTCTTCTCATTAGGTTTACACATGAATTCTCGAGGATGAAAATAGTTAGAGAGGTATCTGATGTAATAACCCAATTTTTCTGAGCTCTCCCTTTGTGAAAATCTAGTGTTTCTTGTGTTATTAGGGGTCATGTGGCTTCCTTCCTAGAATTTTTCCAAAAAAACTCACTTCCACCAAATGGTTTCACTAAAATAATGGTACTGTTATGGTGACACCAGTCATGGGGGAACCATAATGGTGGCACGGTCATTGTCTCACTATCATGGTTTCACATTGAAATGGTGGCACTGCTTATAGTGTCTCACCCAACTGGTGGCACTGTTAAGGTGTCTCACCAAACGATGTCCCACCCTTTGCCAATGGTTTTCCTAGTTTTCTGAGTTTTTCTTAGTTCCACCCCGTAGATTTTGAAATAAAATTGTTTTAAGAGACATTTCAAAGCCATTTTAATTTAGGAAAAGATGATTTAAACAACTAAGAGTTGGACAACCGTCTAGTATCCAAAATGTGTGGCCTTTACTTGGTGTCACACCTTTCCCTGTGCTTTCTAGCTTCACCCTTGTTATGTGGTTTTCCACTATTTAGAATATATATTTTAACTCACAATTTTTATCTCAACCATCATCGAGGATAATTATTAAATAAAATGTAATAATGACATTTGAAATCATCCAACCGTGTGGTCAAGCCACAATATGACATCAAGTACTTCAAAATACTCTATCTAATTTTCGGATCTTTAATTTTTCATAAGTTAAGAGCCACCCTTCCTTTTTCTTTCTGGTTTCTCTATGTATACCTAAAGACATACTCTAGAGAACAATCATGTGACCATGACGGATACCTTCATGCCTAGCCTTGGATCCCATTGACTTCTTCCTCTATAAGTTGCACACCCTGAGTTCTTGGCGCGGGAAGAAACAATCGATCCTTAATCATCCAAGTAGAGTTTTTCTTCGTCTCTCTTTTCTATGTATCATGAATGGTAGGTATGATAATGTTTCCCTCAAGACATAGATAAAAAAAACCTTAACTAAGATAATGAACATACTTTTGAAGAATATAGGGGTATGAATGGTGATGATATATCTATATTCGTTTTTATTCATTTTTATGTTTGGAATTTTATGTGATTATGCACACTGAAAATAGTGGCCATTTTTGGTCCTTTATTATGAACTAATGAACCTGTATTTTCTGGATAATCTTGTGATTGAATGGATGCAACATGGAAACTGGTTAATCAAGTATGATGATTATCTAGATGCCCAAATGAATAATAATCCTTTTGTGATCACCTAGGTTAACAAAACGGAAAGAAGGAACATGATAAATGGTGTGGTTAAATATGAAATCCCCCTTTCTATGTTATACTAATATTCATGGTTGTTCTCCATGATGCTTGTAGGGTGACGTAGATAGGGATGGGTTCTCAGGTTTTTAAGTTGTTGGTTTTTGGATCGATGGTTGTGTTGGGCTATATGTTGGGGCCTGGTTTGGATCTAGTACATTGCTGGATCTCACATATATTTTTTGTTTTTGTGACTTTATAAGAGAACTGGGTGTGAATACTTAAATTTCATCTTGGTTGGTTTCCTTCAATTGTTGTCTTGGATTGTGGCCATTCCTGTTAGTTTCTGGTAGTGAAGAAATATTTTTAAATGGAATTATTTGAACATGATAATGAGAATGGGAATAGTGGGGGATTTTTTCCATTAATTTTTTTTTCTCTGGTTGTGGATGTTGTTTATTTGTGCATGTAGGGATAGAAATGAGAGTGTTTGTGTATGGAATGGTTTCAAAACCCTTAGGTTGGGATGAGTGGGTGTTTAACTATATGTGTAAATTTAGTTATTATGTTTCTTATTTACACCCCACCCATGTTGATCACTTCATTCCTAGCACCCCCATCTCATGGGGTGGGGTGTTTTCCAAACATTATTGTGATTGGATGGTTATTAGATCCCTTCTACTCCCTCTCCGAGGTATCCCAAGACACATTGAGTAGGATTTTATGGAATGAGCTTTATTATGGCCAAAGAATCTTTAGGAAGGTTGTGTTGAGGTGGCTGGAACAGGTTTGTGCTAGAAAGTTTGGTTTCTAAGTGTCTTTGGGATAAGGTCTGGGCATCTTCAGACGTGGTAGTTGTTATTGTGGCTCATGTGTATGTGAACATGGTGATGTATGTTTTTTCTAGACCAGGAGTCTTCAGGATGGATGCATGGTTGAGGAGGCCCATTAGGTTGTTTTTGGGGTTATGGTGGGACTATAGTTGAACCTATGGGTGTGGTTTGACGTGTATGTTGTCATAAATAACTAGTGGGAAAGTATTGTGGGGTACCCAAATATCGATGTGTTATTACTATTACATTATATGAATTTCATTATTTGGGGAGTGTTCTTTGGTTAGACTGGGAGGATTTTTTCTTTTCCATGTGCTTTGGTTATCTCAATTTTCTCATGGGGCAATTGAATGCCACCCCACATGTGCACGAGAGATTTTGGTTTTCCCTATTGATTATACCAATGAACTCACCCTCCATATATAAAACTTCTTTCAGGTTCCTATGAGGGCCTTGAGGACCGTGCCAGACCTCGCTAGTTTGGGAATTGTGAGTTGTTATTGATAATTTCCTTTTAATTTGTTCTATTACATTGGGATTCCTTATTCTATGTAATAGTTTATTTATTTGACATGCATGGTGGGAATGGATTATTGGTATTTTATTTCATTTTTGGCTTTTGAAGTTAGTTGGGACTTATCATCTTATCTCCCGATCTTGTTTTACAAAAAGTGCAATGTCTTAGATATTATGTGTGATTCTATACCCTTGATGTTAGTCACCACTTTGGGGCATATCGAAGGCACGACTAAGGGGGTCATTATATCTCTATCATCTTTAAGAAGGAAGGGTCTAACATATTTATATCCCTTATCTCATCTTGGTGAAGGTATTTAATGATATCTTAGGTGTGGAATATTCACATTGTGGGTGTATAATCCAATTGTGGCGTAGTATAGTGGGGTGATTATGTTGGGAAGCTTCCTAGGTGTATAGTTTTCCCAATAGTGGGGTAATGGTGTCATCCCTTGATAATCATACATGGGGAATCTTGTGTTCATCACATTGGGAAGGCCTATAATTTAACATCATGTGTTTTGTAAATTCCCAAAAAATATAACTTTGTATGACTAGGATGTATAAATATGTTGTTTTACATCTTGCAACATGGATATGGTTGGGGATTGTACCCAATGGGGGACCACATCAACATGTGAAGAAGATTCAGAATAAGGTCTCTTTACCAATACACGTCAACAGTCTCCCTTGATGATCCTTCCTCTATGGATTATGTGACCACTTTTCATGTGCCTATGGGTGGGGTATTGTGTTATAATTTTTTTGGATGAGTGTAAATCATGATTCCAGATGTTGGTGAACCTATTCATTTGGGAGGTAAAAATTATTTTACCTATGCTAAGAGAAACAAGTAGGGTAATGGATACACTATAAGCATAGGGATTTTTGGGTTGGAGACTTGAAATATATTATGCGATAATTTATTGGGATTATTTCAAATATATTTTCTTGCTAAATGGGATATATAATAAGGGATAACATGGATTGTGATGTAATAGTTGTGTTGAAAATTTGGAGTTTTGTGCAGATCAGGTTTACGTGAAGAAACATTTTCTTGAGCGAACCTGAATAGACTTCAGATATATTGCATCAGGATCACTGAACCACATTCCATGTCATGATTAGGACCATAATATTTCTATCAGTCATGATCTATACATTTTAGGGTCTATTGTTCTTGGTGTTGTGCACTATCGTTTAAGAGAGGTAGCTACCCGAAAAAGATGGGTGCTTCATCTTTTAAAGATCCTCTTTAATGTGGTGTGGGCGAGGTTATATTTATATTTGAAATGCTCAGCTATTTGAACAAAATATGTTAGGTGAAAATTAAGGTTGTGTAATTTTCAGTCCCTTATTATGGGGCTGACCACGAAACATGCTTAGTTAGAATTCACCTTTCATGCGCAACTTCTTGGTTGCACAACTAAAATATTTCCCTATATGCATCCTTTTTTTGTGAGAATGTTAAATGGGAAATATTTTGGATTCTAGGGTATCCACATAACTCAACTTCACCATTACCACACAAGTTCATTGTGTGTGGAACCACATCATTTCACACATCCGGTGAAACATTCATGCACTATTCCCCTTGGCCCATAATGTTCTATCTATATGGGTAAAATGTTCAGTTCTTCAAAAACAATCCATTTAGAGTGATAAATAGGGTTTTAGTGATAAAAATTCTCTCCCATGGAATTATAGAAGACTAGGCACTAGAAGTTTGGGTTCTGTGGGAATCACCAAAGTGCATGGATGATTTTTGTTAGTTCATTCAACTTCTACATTGTGTAGTGAAATTAGGTCGTGTCACTTTTTTAAGATATCGATATGAGTATATAAATAGGTCTAGTGTCCATTTACACAATATTATAACATCCTTGTGGAATAAGATGTCTCTCATGTGTGGAACTACCCGTTTACATAAAATCTCATCCTCTGGTCATGACTAGTTTAAAAATATCCTACGCAAAATAAGTTGAACCCCTCATAATATATATTTCATGAATATTGGAATTTTTTTGTGAAGTGACATGATTTGAGAAATTGGATCGAAGACATGCAGGACTCAACCTTATAACCCAAAGTTATTATAGAAATAAATATCCATGAAATAAAATCATAGATCAATGATGTTCCTCCCACTCATATGGCTGAGATAGCAGGGATCCCAGATTTTACACAGACTATAAGTGTAGTGTTGAAAACCAAGAACTCATGGGATTTCTGACCAAATACTAGAGTTTTTATACAATGAGAAACATGCTAACACTATAAATATTTTGGATGATGGATGTCGTTTGCATCATAGATATTGAAGTAAACGTGCTGCACTTCTGGTTCATCCTACATGACAAGCTATCCCATTAGTATATCATAGAATTGGGTCACCTTATTCATGTGAAAGATGTTACTTCTTTATAATCACTAAGTGTACATATTTGAATGGTCATTGGGGAGAATCCCTAGAGAAATAGTGAGAGTAATTTCTAATTCATTACGTCTGCCTCTTATGGACTGACATCATGGATAACAATATGAATTAGTATAAAGACAAGAAATATCCTACTAGGGTTACTAAATAGTGGGTATTTAAATTCAAGTTGTTCTTCGCATAATAATAGTACAAGGATGATTTGTGCCTCATTGGACTACATTAGGTGGTGTGGGAATCCCAGTTTCAGGTAGATCACCAACAGGGGAAACAGTCGGAGCTCCTCATATAGTGGTCCCTGGATACCAACACCTTCCACCTCTATCATTGGGAGGTGGGAATCAGTCTGTGTGACCTTCACAACATCAATGGTACTCCAAAAATCAGTTTCAAATACGAATAGTTACTTTTGACATCGAATTATTGGGGCAATATAAAGAAAACCAATCTTCAAGAAAATAACCATCTTGATTCATTTACTAAAGTGTTTAATCATCATCCGCCTTCCACTAGGACATAGGATACAAGACATATCTTTTAATTTTCTTGAAGAAGGTCCCAATAGTGAAAATTCTAGGGCACCCAAATATGTGTCAAGCATAATTGTATAAGTGGAATTTGGGATCATATTGTCTAATAATGGAGGGAAGAAACTGTGATCAGTGGGGAAATATCTTATTATAGGACTGGATGTTGGGGTCCATTATGCCGCATTTATAGACACCATTCTTAGTGGGTGTATGCTTATTATGATAGACACACACATGGGAATATACCCATGTATTATCATGATTGTAGTAGTCAATGAATTATACAATTGAGTAATCTTAAGGGGTACTGGTTCTATATCGACTGTACATAATGTTTGTCCATGTGATGAGGGGGATCATACCTAGATGAATATATGTTCCATTATAATTAATATATGTGGATCATTGTGTACATGAAAGGATTTTAATTTAGTAATTCGATCATCCCATGAAGTTTTGGTCGCAGCCTTCACTACTCAACATTTTTGGGTTTCATTCAATGTAGCATAGTGATTTTAGTGTCATGGATGAGATACAAAACTGTGAAAACATTAAATCGTACCCATTTAATACCCCATTCGGTGAGATGGTGGACAATTTGGAGGGGTGTTTTGAGAAAATGGAGTACCTTCGTACTATTTGAGGTGGATGTTTTTTTCAAAAAAGATAGAAACACTTATTGTGAACATTATACGCAATTCCAGTTCGTTCGGATGCTTAGATGCTTCTAGAAGCCAATAAAGAGAGTTTACATAGGGATACATGAGTGGAAAAAATATATATCATTCTTCATCCCTAGAGGATTTTCCTAGTATAATGAATGGGGAGTTCAACATGCTTCTACAAACTAATTTTAATGACAACCTCTCTCAAACACATGCTGAATACTGGGTGGTGGCATACCCTAGTACAATTATGCATCATCACATGAATGTAGTCACACCAAAAAGTAAGCTTCATGTAGAGTAGTGCAGTAGGATGGATGAAATTCTATGACCTATCCAATAATCAGTGGCTTCGAATGAGTTTAGAGTCTGGGTGGCAGAAGTCCATGTTCTACCCACACCTCATGGAGGGGAGGGACTCCCTCTAAAACAACGTCATGAGTAGGCTAGGGGATCTATTGTGGTTACAAGAAGACCCCTGAAGGCCCCCTAGAAGAAAATTTGGTATCTTCTAAATCCAATATCTGATTCCCATTTCCCCACACTATGGGGAGCCAGGGTGATACTGAGGATTTCAATGATAGTGGAGCCTCTGTGGTGGAGGCTGACTCAGGACGAGATTATACAGCTAAAGGTGGGGATCACCAGTGTCCCTTTAAGGTGTGCTTCCAGGAGTGGTTTTCATTCCTATCATCCTAGATTTATTTTCATGCCAACATGGTACACATTATCTCCCCATAATATGAGTGTGGGTGATGTTTGTTGGATAGAGTGGTCCCGTAAAGACAACATCCAATTAAGAACCAACATAGTATGTATTAGCTAGTGGTGATCATACACATGGTATGAGTGATAAAGAATCCTAGGGGTTAACCATTGGTCCGGTGACTCCCTATAAGAGTAGAAAGGTTACTCCTGTGAGTGATGACCTTAATTATATCATCATTTTTTTATTTTAGGTGTTACTCTCCTCCCTATTAATTTTACTCATTATTTAGTAGCATAATATGACTCACGAGGTTAGAGATAATTTTTAGTGGGAAATTACCTAATGTTCAGGGATGTATTTTTATTTGAATTAATGAATTCTAGATATAAATTTTTAATGGGTTAATTGGGTTCTCTTAATGTTAATAGAACACCTAAGGAATATTGATGTTCTCGACTAAAAATTTGAGTTTTAACTATATACTAGGAATTTACACATCAGGTAATAGGAATAAATGGTGTATATTTTCTCCTGGATCATTTCATGATCTGCATATGATATGTGAATGGTAACACATATTGAAAAGGCTTTACATAATGTGTAATGTTAAAAGATCAATTTTTTAAGAAGCAAACATATTTTTTGGTGTATATATTTAAATGATGTGTAAAGGGATTTCATGTCATGTAATACTCTTAAGGGTGGATTTTTAGGGATCCCTAATAGTGATTTTTTTGATTCATATTCTTAATACTCTTTCTTATTGATCTAGAGCTCTTACTTAGTTATTTTGAGAACCTCCACTCCTTCCTGATCAATTTTTTTGGCATTTAATCACTACAGTTGTGTGTGGATTCTCTTCTAGTAAACGAATCCTCCAACATATTCATTGACATTTATCACAATAGTGTATTTCTGTTTCATTAATAAATTTATTTATCTATGATGATAATTCTCTTGTTTCTGTTTTAGATCTACTATGAGATCATCTTATAGAGGCTAATGCTTATGATGGTTGTGGTGCGGAGTGCATATTTTTTGGTGGTGTAGGTTGTTTCTTCTTCTTAAATGTCATTTTCTCTAAATTAAATAAATTCATAGATGTGTAGATTGATTCTTAAGGACCTCCATTTTCATTTTTATGAACCTAATGTTGGTGGATCCCTTTTATTGGCATGTGTGACCTGATATTTGAGAAATTTGGTTGTGTTTACTTCCCATGTTTGTTGAAATAGATTTCATTGGTTATGATAAATTTTTTATAAAGTCAAATGGAAAATTTTATTTCTATATTTTTATTTCTGACAAAATATTTTGGGTAAAAAATGGATTTCCACTAATTTTGGTAAAGAAAAAGTGGTTTTCAAATCATTGAAAAATGGTTTTCTGAAATGGTTCTAAAATCATGGTTTTGATGAAATGGTGTAAGGAACTAGTTTGAAAAATAGAGAACATGGTAAGAGTTGGTTACATAAGTGGAAGGTATTGTATTATGCCTCATCCGTTGATGCTGTTAGGGGTTTCACTCGTGGGCTCGTCCTCTGCTCCACATGCATGTTTTTCTAGAGCCATGATAGACACTTTTTAGATGTTTCAATTTTTAGGGAGTTCCACTACTACCTAGATTGGATTCATATGTATTGGGGCTTTATGTAGGCATGATTACCTATGTTGGTGGTATGAGTGTCCTGGCTGGCCCGACATTGTATGATCATAAGCCCAATGTTTCATGTTCTTTGTCTTGAACTAGTTCTCTATTATTTTGATATAAAACTAATAAATTATTTATCATGACTTGTATTATTTAATGTTGAGAATTCTTGGTTTTTTTGTACATGTCCTTCTTATGTAACACATTGGTTGGATCCTATTGATAAAATTAGATCACACCCTATGCACGTCTTTAATGGTGGTAAAAACATTGTTTGCATTTTCATTCATGAAATGGAAAGGCGTTGTAGTAAGGTGGAGGGGTTTTCTATTATCTAGGTTTGGGTAGCTAGTGGTGAGATAGTGGGAGTTTTCCCATGTTATCATATAGAGACTATTGGAGTAGCGACATTAGGGTTTTCCTCATTTATAGTTGGACTTGTCTCTTGGAGATTGTTTTCTACTAGTTCAATTTATCAATTCCATTTTTAACTATTTTTATGATATGTGTACATTCGTGTTTCCTTAAATTTTATTATTCTTATGTATGTATATATGTTAGATTTTCTGTATTAGTTTGGGGGAAAGCAATCCTTCTATTTGTTGATGATCCACGACTGCTTGATGCCAACACATGGAAATTGGCAACACCCTTCTGGTATGTGGAAATTTGGGCTGGGTACTAGTATTAGTGGGTATCAATGATGGTTTCATCAATGAGGTCATTATTCAACAGTACATGTAATGGGATGGTTGGTAGGTTGGATATATGATTTTCAAAATGTGAGAGATGTGTTATGGTGAGTTCCTAGCCATCTATATCCATTACAGGACACAAATTAACATTGAATGTTGGGATTTATTTCACCTATTTTGAGTTCTTGATCATAACATTAGTTTTTTCTTATGATATTCTAGTATGAATTGAGACTATTTTGTTTTTACATAAATTATCTTGTTTTGGTGTGAAGAAATATTCCACCAATATATCTTATATAGTTTCAAATAGACGGTGTATTTGATCCTCCTTAAGGGAATCCTCTTATAGATCAAAATTGTATCGAGGCCATCATGTGGGAAATCCGTACTATTGACCATAATATAGAACATTTCTATAATGTTTTATTTGATTTACTTACTGGTGTTATGGGAGATAGAGATTTATCACATGTGTTATTTCGTTGGAAACCACCATCAATTAACGGTATGAACGACCCTCAAGAGGTGGAGTACTATCCTGACACAATCAATCATATTTTAAACATCGAAAATACACCTAAGATTATCATGATGAATTGAGTGATGTTACAACTTGATGATCTAAAAAATAGATGGTGGGAATATATGGTACAAACATATATGAATGTGGGCCCATATCGGAAAGGTTTCAAGTATATTTTCATCCAATAGTTTTTTCAAATTTCATTGATTATGGAATGGTTTATCGAGTTTGACTCTTTATAGTAGGGAGATCATTTCTGTGTTGGTATACACCAACTGGATTGTTGAAAAAGTTCATATGACTCTAGAGGTAGTAGATAATGACCATATGGAAGCTCATAAGTACATATGGGGATTACAAAAGGATATCAGAATTCATGTATTTATGATTATGATTTCAACCTATGTAGAGATATTGGATTGGGATAAGATGGTGGAGATGAATATGGAAGGAAATTTGGGTTATTCTACCCAATATATTCTACCCATTACAAAAATCATTAGTGCACTGAGAAATAAAAGGAAGTGTAATTATCATTACTATAGTGGTGGGGGTGTATCATAGTTTTGGAACAGATTTTTATCTATAGTTATAGCTGGTAGTGGAACCCTAACATTCTCTAAGCGTGGCATGGCTGGAAACACGAATCATTATTTTTAATTTACCGACAAAAATGGGAGACACTTGTGGAAATTATGGTCACATGTAGTGTATATGTTAGGAAATTTATATGCCCTGGAATGTCCATGGATCGTTAGCTAAAAAGGCTACTGCAAAACAGTCATATTCTTCAATGAATATAGGTCTCCATCCACATGCATCATGAGTGATGCAACTTTATGTAGTTAATGATTTTATAGAGAAGGTATATATAGGTCCAATTATAGTGAGAGGGACCATATTTATTTCATTTTACATTGCGATTAATTTGTTAGATACTGGTTCTTCTCACTCACAAATATCTGGCTGTTTTTTTGATATGATTAATCTTCCAACAGTGCACATGTCCTTTTCTATAGTGTTAGAGACTCTTCTAAGAATGATTAATGTAAAGGGGTTTCAGTGTCTTTGTGCTCTATTGATATATGATTCATTATTACTATGTGATATTATTTTTCAAGATCTAGATATATTTGATGTAGTTATTATAGTGGATTGATTTGTTGATCATTATGATAAGGTTGATTGTTATCATCAGTAGAGATTTTTCCTTAGAGCTGATGGGATCATACCGGTGTCTCAGGGAGAGATAGATATGAGTTCTAGAAATGCAGGACCCTCCCACCCTAGAGGTCAAAGGGTTATTATGTAGTATTAGTTGAGCCTAATGATGTTACCTCTATTATTTATCTCCCCACTATTGTTTGTGACTTTCGAAGAGTTTTTCCATAATACATTTGGGCTTAGTCTAGAGATGGAGGTAGGTTTTATAGTTGACCTAGTTCACATCTTATTTTAACACCTTTCATTTATATGGAACTACTTTACCTAAAATAGATCAAGATTTAGTGGGATGATCTGATGGTAATGGGTTTTTAGCACCAGTGTTTCTCCTCAGGACTCCCTTGTTCTCTTTGATAAGAATTAATATAGTTTACTCCAATTGTGTGTAGAATATCATAAGATAAATTGTGTAGATATTAATAATAATTATGCTTTTAGTTGTGTGAATCAATTTTTTGATTAGTTAACAAGATCAATGTTGTTTCCAAATATCAATATTCAATTAGGTTATCACCATCTTAGAGTTCGAGAGTATGATATACCAAATAAATGTTTTTGGATATTTTATAACCATTACGAATATATTGTGAGTATTTTTGTTCTAAAAAATTATCCTATAATTTTTATGGATTTAATGAAAAATATATTCCATCATAATCTTGATACTGATATGGTAGTGTTCATTGATGATATTTTGGTTTATTTGAGATCTAATCCCAAGCACAAGCACCATTTCGGTTTGGTTTTGAGATCCTGAGGAGTCACCATTTTTTATAAATATTTTCAAATGAAATATCTTGATCCAAGAAGGGATATTCTTAGGTAATGTGATGTATGAGTATAGATTATCCGTTGGTCTGAAGATGGTGGGGGCTATTTTGTTCTGGGTTGGTCCAAAAAAATTCATTGAGATTCATTGATTTCTTGATCTTCCTGAACATTATTGACAATTAAACATCAAGGATTTCCCAATGTTGGCATCATAATTTATTACCCTCATCATGAAAGTGGTGAAATTAATATGGGATTAAAATTTTCCATTTTATTTCAACAAGCTAAAATGACTTCTAACATGATTTCTTATTCAAATATTAACTATACATGGTCAGGGTTATGTTGTTTTCTGTGAGGATTCGATGGTTGGTTAGGGTGGGATTATTATGAAATATGATCATATGGTAGATTATGGATCCCCTAATCTTGTACATTGTAAAATGAATTACATAACTCATCATTTAGAGCTTTCCACAGGTATTCATGGGACTGTTTTTTCATCTCTATCCATTTGGGGAAAGGTTCACAGTCTTTTCTTAAAACATGAGTTTATAATGAATCATTTATTAGAAAAGATCTAATATTATATTGATATGTTGAGTGGAATAACTTAAAAATATTTAATTCAACATCAATAACACCCCATGTAAGGGGGATGTTGTTGCATATTCTCTTAGCTTGAATGTACCACCAAAGAATGGTTTGGAATTAAAGGAAGAGTTTAAACATATAATTTTTTTTCTTATTATCACTATGATGATCGAGAAAATGATTTATGTATTTTTTGACCATGTTAAATTATTTTAATAAATACTTGATTCTATATTGTTGAATTAGTAGTGGGATGATGAGTTTAGAATATCATGAGAAACCATACATGGTATAGAGACCGTTTCTAGTTGGTATCTTTCTTTAGATAGTATTATTCATTTTGTGTGTTCGTTTATCATCCCAAAATCTATGAGGAGATTAGTTGTTTTTATTTTCATAGTTCTTGATGGGTCATTAGTCTATGAATTATTAATTTGTAGTGTAACATGAGATTGTGATTTTGGTGGTTTTGTATGAAGTATGACATTGCAGATTATGTGTCCCACTGTTACTCCTAGAAACAGATAAAGGTAGAGAATCTTAACTCTTTAGGTATTTTTTAGCCTCTTATGATGCTATTTATGAAATTGGACTAGGTGTCCATGGTAATTTTTATCAGAATAAAATGGACTCTATGAGGGGGGATTCAATCTAGGTATTGATAGATTAGTTGAAAAGGTTAACTCACGTTTTTTTGACTAGGGATGCCATAAAAGTTGAAGAGTTACGTAAAATGTATTTGTAAGATATTATTACATTACATAGGATTCCTTATGCCATTGTTTCATAAAGGTATACTAGGATTACTTTGAGTTCCTAGAGTAATATCTTGGAGGAAATGGGGAATCAGGACAGGTTTAGTGGAAATTATCATCCACAGATAGACGATTAGACAGTTAATGGTTCCCAGATTCTAGATGATATTCTTTGTTCTTATGTCATAGAATTTGGTGGATATTGGGATATACATCTGGGATTGGAAGATTTTTGTTAAAAAAATAGTTATCAGTCATTGATCAATGTGGTTCTTTTGAGGTTTTGAATGGTCATCCATGTAGGTCACCTCTTTCTAGGAAGACATGGGAAAAACCTCTTTTGCGGGGATAAGTTTGGTTTAGGATATATCTACAAGGATTAAATAAATATGTCAACATATGGCTATATATCATAGTGAACATAAATATTAAGTTTGTAAATGAAATAATCTTTTGGAGTTTTCCCTAGGTGATAGGGTTTTCTAGAATGTTTCTTTATCATTAGGTCACTTTTGGCTTGGAATATAGTGAATGACGGCTCTGAGACTTGTTGGACAATTTGAGGTCACTGAGTTTCATGGGAAGGTTTCATTTCATTTTTCATTAAAATTTTAGTTGATATGAATAAATGATGTTTCGAAAATATCCCATCTCAAAAAATATCATCCTGATCCATATCACATTATGATATGAGAGGAAATAAAGTTAGATACATACATTTGAATTGTGAATTATCATGTGCATATCATTGAATCCAAAGTTATTTTTTTATTCAAAATTCCATTCAATTAATAAGAGTTCCTTGGAGGCATGGTTTAGATTCTCATAATCCACGAGATAATGTGTTGTTAATGAGGGAGAAATGTCTATACCACTTTATTAGACTTCATTCTTCCACATGGATTTTCATAGATGTGATGTCTTATGATGGAAAGTTTGTAACACTACATTGATATTTTTAGGTATTTATATTCTTTTTATTCATTTTAATCCTTATTTGGGTGCATATGGGGAATCTGGAGGTTGGAGATCATTTGTGGGGAAAACTAACAGATGTTCATGGATGATTGTTTATTTGAATTAATGGAGTTCAAATATAAATGGGTAATCGATTAATAGGGTTCTCCCTGAGTTTGGAAAATGTTAAAGGTAGTTTTGAGTTTTTATACTAAAAATTGGTGCTTTTACTATCTGATGAGAACTTAGACATTGTTTAATAGGAGTATATGACATGTATTGCTCCCTGAGAACATGAAATGATCTAAATACTTATCATAAATGGTTACACATTGTGAAAAAGTTTTTACATGAAATTCAATAATCAAAGGATATCTTTTATAATGGTAATGTTTTTTTGTATATATGGTCCCAGTGGATTACAATACATGTAAAGGGGTTATACACCATGTAATTCAAGCATGGGTTGTTTTTTAGGGAATTTTGAGAGTTATTTCTTTATTTATTCATTACATTCAATTTGATCTTGACCCAGAGCACTTCCATAGTAATTAATTAAACCTTTTATCATTATCTATCAATTCATTGAGAATTTAATCATCAGTGTTTTCATGGTGTCTCTCCAAGTAATAGATTCCTTATACTTCTTCATTTCCAATGATCGTAGTAGAGCCATTTTGTTGAATTATTGTATATTTTTTATCTATGATTGTAATTTTATTATTTTCATTCTAGATCTATCATGTAATCATCCTCTCAAGGATAACCTATATGTTTCTTTTGGTATGGACTGTATGTTTCCAGATGTATAGTGTATTTCTTTCTCATTATTGACCCTTTCTAAAAATATAATCAATATTAATATGGGTAGATTTATTCTTGAAAGCCTCCATTGTCATTTTTTGTTCTTCTTATTTGTATACCGCTTTTGGAAGTGTGTGAGACCCTAGTTTTCTATGCAGGTTATTCCATATCTAGACAATTTTGGATGAATTTCATTTCTTTTTATATTGATAAATATTTTTAAGAAATGAAATTTCATGATTTATTGCCGGATATGTGTTTTTTGAAACAGGTTTTTGCTAAAAGTAGGAATTCACCTAATTTTGGTGAATAAAAAGGGGTGTTCAATGTATTTTTAAATTGATTTAATAAATGATTTTCAAAGAAAGTTTGTGATAAAATAGTTTGGGGAATTTATTTCTAAAGTAAAGAACATTTTATTACATGGGTACTTAGGTGGATGGTTCACTAATAGGTCTCATCCTCTAATACTTTATGGTGGCTCACTCATTGGGTGTTCCACTTCTTCCTAGACTTGTTGTTCGGAGGATATCATTGATACTTTTTGAAGGATTAGTTTTCTATGGTGTTCCTTTTCTACCATGATTTAATGCATATGACTAGTGGATTATTAAATAAATGATTAAATATATTGGGGGTATGAGTGTCCTTGTTTGGTTTACCTAGTTTTATCATATGCATTATGGTACCTTTTCTTTGTATTGAAATTTTTTCTACTCATCCATTGATTCAAAAAAAAATTTCATACCTACATTGATTAAATATGAGTTCATTATGATATGTAAAATTCATGAAACTGGTTTACCATCATTGTTGGGATATATGGAATAGGGGTAAATTAAAATTTTTCAATGCTTTTTATATAAATTATTTAAAATATTTATCATACCTTGACATATCTACAGATGAGAATGATAGGATTATTTATATCGAGACTTGTTTTGGAACACCTGGGTGGGATCATGCTGAGTCTGTTAGCTCGCACATTGGGCAACCCTTCGATGGTGCATATATGATTTTAAGTCTTTTGATTTTGGGAAACACATGGAACCACTGTGAGGTGGTATTGTTTTTTTCGTTGGGTTTTGGTAGCTAGTGGTAAGCTGGTGGATGTTTTACCATGATATCACGTAGAGACGGTTAGAGTAGCTAATTTAGTTTTATCTTCCCTTGTAGTTGGAATTGTCTCTTGGATATTGTCTTATACCATTTTAGTTGTATCACTTCTATGGTTCCCTATCTGGTATGGTATAAATATTTATATTCATGTTTTCTTTTTGTTTTTCATTATATATATTTATATGTATGTATATATGTCATATTGAATAATTTAGGATGGGAGAAATCATTCCCTCCATTTGTTATTGATTCATGGGTGCTGGATTAAAGATTATGGGGATCAACAATACCATTCATGTATGCGTAAATTCATGCCCAGTATCAATATTGAGTGGGTATCTGAGTTGGTTTTTTCATATGAACAATTTATTTATTGGAAAGGTAATCTTGTTTTGTAATTTCAACATCCTCCTCCACTGCTTTGCCTTAATTTTTTGAGAATCTTTAACTAAGATTTTCCATTGGCAGGATCTAGTAGGGGGTGAACATGGGGTTGGTATTTGAGGGGATGAGGTTAACCCAAAAGATATAGAGGGGAACACCTTATAATAATTTCATAATGATTCTACAACTGTAGGACCCGAAGATGTGGTTGGAGTGAAACATCAAAGACCTTGATCCTCCCTCACATCTATGGGGACCATTCCTCAAAATTCTAATGGAGATATGTACTATTTGTGAGGTAGATCATCCAAATTGACTAATCATCGAGATCCCCATGCCTCGAGATAATACAAAATTTTAACCAAAAAGGAATTTCACAAAAATTCATGGATCTATTGGGTTGAATATATAAATGTGTTTGTTTTACATGGATCTTCTAACAAATAAGTACTGAGGGGAATGTTTCCAACATTCAATGTCCCAACCATTGTGGAATGGTCTATTATGGTATAACTCCCTATTTAATCTCCATGATCAGTCATTTATAAAATGTTTTAACTCAAAATATGTATCTCCCTTCAGTGATCTATGTTTGACCAAATCTCATAACTGTTTAAACCGACTAACATGATCCTATTTGTAGCAGTGCTCAGGAGGGTGCACTCTTATTAAGCATCCATGGTGGGGGAACCTGGGGTCCCTCTCATAATGGTTCTTCTAACTCTTGGGGTCTCAGTCATCCAAGGTGACTTGAACTTTTCAAAAGAGGTTATCCAACTGCAGTCATGGGTGATGCCTTTGTATGGTAAGATCCTGAGGTTGGTGGATATGGTGCTACTGACAAGGGGTCAGATGAAGATTAACACCCTATTGACATAGATCACGACCCATATGAGTGCATACTAAAGGAGTAAACTTGTATTTTTTCCTTATGGACTTCCTAAAATATGATATTGTTTTACCCATGATACATTAAGATTATAGTTCTTCAAATGATGAATATAACAACATTATCTAGAAAATGGCATAGAGGAGAATATGAAACATCATCACCAGCACTCCGGAGCAATACCTGGAGAACCTTATGAGGTCCCTTCCCCAACATCTATGAAACCTAGGCATTGCAGGGGTGGATGATAAATATCTACATGTTGATGTTCATCAATTCATGGTTGAGCCGGTGCATGCATAGAGTCAACAATACAACATCACCTAGCATAAAGAGAAATATGATGCCACTATGAATATTCTGAAGGTCAATTAATAAATAAAATGATTTGGGGAGCAGTTCAATGAGCATATGGACTTCATATATCCCCAAGTAGATATCACTAGTGAGCTAAAGGCTTATCTGGATATATTCAAGGCATGATTAGAGAAGATTGTATCTTAAATAGCTAATTACTAGGCTGAGAAGCACTCGTGAAAGATCAATGGTGATGGGATTTCTCATGTGGATGAGGAATAGGAGTCAGATTTCATTATGTTGTATCCATTCCTCAAAGACATGATTCGGAGTCTACTTAGGCTTGAGCGCTCAATCTATGGGGTATATCCATAATGGAAATTTTAGTTGGGAGGTAAGAGAGGATATAATTTTTGGATGGCCCTAAAAAGCTACTAAAGTTTTTTTTTAATTCACTGTATGTATGGACATGATTCTTTTATAATTATCATTACTATCACACATTGATCAAACTCATTTGATTACCAAATTCAATACTTATGCTCAAATAATTCATTCTTGATGTAATAAATAAGAGATGGCAATTTTATTTAACATTTATACAAGTGGATGAGACTATTATAGATCACTTGAGGTATAATTTTTCTTGTTGACCACCGAGAGTGTCTGGACTGATATTGACTATGGTTGGGGGATGGGGCTCTCTAAAAAGAGTATTTACATTTCTGATGTTTGATATTATAGTAATGGGATAACACCAGGGGCATTCAATTATACATGATCCAAGGAGAACATGGGGTGTGAATCATGACACCAAAGAATTGGAAGAAAAAGGTGGTGGAATAACTAAAGAGGATAACTGATGACCATGTTTGAAACATATCATCCATTATCATTTTCACAATGATGGGGAAAAATTAGAGTAATCACTGGGCATGTTCAAAACATTAGACATATATAAAAATGTCATCCCATGCCTTTTTGTGCATGTGCCCAGAATGGTAGGTGAGGTACTAAGGAATGGGTCTAGGCTATCATGGGCCCCATTAAAATATGAAGGGTGATGAGGATCCAAATAACGGGAGATTATATGTGTGAATGTGAAGTGATGGAATGTTCAAGATAGGTTAAATGCTCTTGGATTTAAACAGTTTTTGCTTCAAGAACATTATGTGGGAATATCATTCTGAAAGGTCAGACTCCACTTCCAAGGGGTGATTCGTCTCAAATACTGAGCGAGAGTCGAAGAGCATGAATGATGAAGTAGGTGACTAAAATTTCAGGAAATAGAATCATTACCCTTATCCTATGAGGCACTAATGTATAAAATCATGTATTGAAGCTGATGGATACATTGTTTATTGTCATACGATGAGGATGGTAGAAAACATTTTAATGTTGAATGGTGAAAATGATGTAACGAATAGTTTAAAATTGTGTGATTGGGACATTGAGTCATAAATTATAATTTATTATGAAAATGATATCAATATTTTAGATTATGTTAATGTATTTTGGACCAATTGGATGTATTTTTAGGTCATAATGATCTAACTATTTATCTGTCTCAATGGGGATATGGTTGGAATATGGGAGAAGTAACCCTATGTGAATGAATAGCCTAGGATTCCATGACACATGAAATATCTCAATGTAATTTTTCACATACATTATGTTTTGGATGCTTGGACATGAGATCATAGTTAATTCTCTTAGAGTTCAAAACAATTTCAACAATCTTAAGGTCATAATTATTGTAAAAAAGGGATTCGTGCCTCAAAGATTCATGTTTAGATTTCTAAAACATACATGATGTGAAAGGAGGGCCATGGGAAGCCACTAAATTTGGAAAAAAAAATCCCCGATACAACTATCTTGTAGTTTAATGTCATTAATATTGGACCATGTGGTGAGAATACCTTAAGGATATGGGTATTAAAGAGGAGTTACAACCCATCATGAATTGAGATCCATGAAGTCCCAACAACACGAAAATATTTCCTGAGGTGAATCACACACAGTTTAAGGTCATAATACATAGACATGATCTCATAGATTAAGGTTATAGAGTTCAGACCATAGGATGGAAATAGTTTAAACGTCATAATGCCTAGATCATGGTGGAACATTTCTCCAAGGAGTGTAAATTTCATGTAAGCGAGGTGACCCAACATGAATTAGGAGCTAAAAAGGTCTATAATCACATTACCCATTTCTAGGATGACTTGCACACTGTTAAAAGTTGTGATTCATATAATTAATCACATAGTTTATGGTCTTATATATTGAATAATGGCTAATATTTTATGTTAATAATTCATTGATAAAAGGTCTTTGTGTCTCAAAGGAACACGTACGACATTAGAAAGGTTAAATGATGTGAAATGATGTTCCTAAGAGGCAACCCAATGACAAAAAACTATCCATGTGACAACTCCTGGTGAGTATAAGCTCTTGATTATTAGACCATTTTCTATTAGTTTAAGGTCCTAGGCTTCATGATGATGGGTTCTCATTCATCCCAACCTTCCATGGAGATAATTATATTTTTAATTATAATATCTTGTAATATATGATTGTTGTGAGAAACAAGGATCAGTATGGTGTTCCCATTACTTACATGGGATAACACAATGAGGGTTGAAAGAGACCAAAATATATCATAATGGTGATAGAAAATTTCAAGACCTAGATAGTAAAATGGGGTTGACCAATAAAATAGGGAAAAACTATGGATCTTGTTCAGAACATAGGTTCCATTACAAAACCAGTTTAGGTTGGGGAAAAATGTAGGATCACCCGTTGACCGTGTTTGAAATGTGTGAGCCACTATTTGTTACTGAAGATCTTATAAGTCATGAGACCATGCTTTTAGATGTGAAATTGAGGAATAATAACATTTATATTTGGTATTTAATTTAGATCAGGAGGATGGATATTATCCATACCAAGGAAAGAACGAAGCATAAAAATGGAAATTGGTAATTCCCCAATGGTAATATTGATTTTCTTTGGAACTATTCCACCAAATTAACAAATATGATAGATAATAATACTAGTAAGATATAATAAAGCATGTATCTAAGGGTAAGTATCCAAAATGATATGAATATAGGGATACTAAAATAATGAGATATCGGGGAATCACTATGTATCTTTTGGGGATCGAAATCAAGCAACACATTGTTCTAGGACGTAGTGTGGTAGGACACCAATTCTGGAGAAGTCAAATCCTCTCTATAAAGGATATAAAATAATTTCATACTATGTGAAATCCAAATTTTATATAGGGTGATGTTTTTGGGTTATACCATACTTATCTTAAAGTAAATCGAAGTTTTATAATGGGTAATGATACTGGACATAACATATGTATCATAAAGTATTACCGAATTTATATGAGGTAATGTTGTCTGTCATACCATACTTATTGTATATGAAATAAATGTTTTTTACATTTTTTTTATATCAGTTGGGGTAATGTTTTTTGTCATACCATACTTATTGTTAGAGGATTAAATGTTTTATTCTTGGTAAGAATTTAGTTTAATGTCATTCATTATGGATTTTAGTGTTCGATCATAACATATTTATCATATGATACATCCTAGTTTCATACATGGTAATGTTTTTAACATCATACCATAATTATCTTATGAGGAATCATATATTCATCGCATACGGTAAGGCTACATTTTCATATTTTGCACTGATGATTTTGGTCCTTGAATTTTGAATTCATACAACTCAATCTTTGGTAGTTTCTAGTTTAATGTCATAGATATTGGACAATAGGTGTCGTTACTGATTTAGGGTCACATATCATTGACCAATGGGGACACACATGTGTCCAAAGGGGATATTACATGGTATTAAAGAGTGAAAACCCAATGTGAAAGGAGGTACTAAGGGACTATTATATACATAGTAGTCAAAAAACTATAACCCTTTTCAACCTCCTGTTGTTGGGGAAGAGAGGGACCCTCAATGAGTCGATGAAGAGTGATGGGACCATTATGAAATATATAAACATTCTATGTATCCCATGAGAAAGGGGATCAAACTTCTCGTAGTTATGGAAAGTAGTGTGGCAGGAGACCATCTCTAGAAGAAGATACCCTCTCAAATGAGGATACTGAGTCATATAATATGAGGCATATACAATTTATATGGGGTAAGGATATTGTTAAATCTCATGTGATGAGAATTTTTGTAGGTCTCATATATGGATCTACCCCTCTTTTTATACTCATGTAAGGTTATGATGGAATATCATCCCATTAACGGGTCATGGAAAATGAATAAAGATTACACCTAAAGAGGGGGCCCATGACGGAATGTTGGGGTTATATCACCATGGGTAAAAAATGATTTTTGCTGGATTTGTGACTAGTCTCTAGTGATATAATGTATATGAATCACTACATATCCCATGAGGATGAGAATAAAGCCACACATAGTTCTGGGAAGAGGTGGGGGCACATGCTTTCTTAGTCATTTGGTATTATGTAAAGAACTTTGATGTGGGGAGAATGAACATTATTTAGGTTCATAATTATTGGAAAATGGGTAGGTTCTTTGAGGATGTTTCTGAGATATAAAATATTAAAAACTATATGGGTAATGAGCAGAGGAGGCCCTCCAATTCTTGAAATGATCCAAAATCTATTTTCACAAAGTTTAAAATTGTAACTTATAAACCAAGTAAAAGAGATTAATGTCACGATTCATGGACTATTAGAGAAATTTTAATGTCATTATTTGTAGTCTAAGGTGTGATAGCATCATGGGAATCTATTGGGAACAAATTCGGTATAATTTGATGTAAAAACAAGTCATGCATTCCTATGTACCACATGAATGTCTGGCACTTAGTTTATAGTCAAAATACTTGGAATGTGTGAGATCTTGAAAATAGTTTATGTTCAAAATTCTTGGACTATGAATATGTTGGTATCAAGGGTATCTTTGTGGAATGGAGGAGGAAAAAACATTTGTGAAAGGAGAGAATTATAGTATTCGTACTACATAAATACATTGAGATGGAATGTACATAGGTTGATGTTGTAATTATTGGGATGTGCATGGGGATATGGGGAAAAAGGATTGGTAAATTCAGGGTTTGGAACAATGATAACTTGTATATAAATCAAGAAATACCCCATGTGGATGGAATCATGCCACATATAGTTCTTGATGGCAGTGCAGTAGAAGACCAATACTGGAAGTAGTGTAAATCCTCTATAATGAGGGAATCTCATGTTCATGGCATGGGGTAAGGCTATAGATTAATTCCATGTATTGAGAATGTTTTACTTTTTATACATATCACACTTTTCATATAAGGAATCATGTTTTTATTTCATAGGGTAAGGATTTAGTTTAACATCGTGGGTTGAGGGTGTTAGATTGTGATCATCACATACTTATAATATAAATCATCCTGGTTTCATATGGGGTAGATCTTTATCATCCCATTTTTTATGTATGAGGCATCCCAAATTTATGTGGGGTAACGATTCATCATCCTATAATTGTTTTATGAGTAATCCTTATTTTATATAGGGAATGATTTTTGTTTAGCATTGTGTATCAGTGATGTTGGAATTTTCAGTTTAAATTCTTTCAACATGAACAATGAATGTTATATGTTCAAATTCATGGATATCGGGATATAGGGGTAATAAATTGTTTAATATCATAATTCAAAGACCATGACACCTAGTATAAGGTCTTAGAGATCAAATTAGTGTAACAATAGTTCAACGTCAAATATATTTGACAATTTTTAAATAATTTAGTGTCATACTTCATGGACCATGGTGAGACTATTAGTTTAATCTCATTTAGATCACACCCATTACAATTATTTTAAGATCATACCACGTATACCATGTGGATGATGTTATTTTAAGGGTATTTATCTTGTCACAATTGTATGTAATTGAAGTTCATGCTTCCCAGACCTAACTCCTCACATGAAGTATAACTTAAGAAAGTTCACATTAGTTGTAGGTGTGATACACTCTCTGTCTATTGTGATCAAAGAGTACATTCCATTTGAATAGGATTTTTGAATGATGTAATTCCCTTCCCACCCTGGCTCCAACTTTTCTAGCATTCCTTGATATATAATTCGACTTATGAGAGACAATAACACATAACCTAGGAGGAAGAAGATGAGGATAACCTTCCTATTTAATTCAATCTCAAACTACTCTAGTTCCTCTCTAGGTTCTTCAAGGCCTCGATCATATTCTCTTCGATGGATTCCAACTCATCTAGGTCAAATTATACCATTCATTTAGGTAAATTCTGTTCATAGATATCTTTATTGAGGGATGAAAATAAAATCTTCATTTGAGATAATATCTTTGTTTTATATATTAGGGAGTACATTGTCACTT
The DNA here is from genome assembly GCA_963277665.1 of Viscum album. Lineage (NCBI taxonomy): Eukaryota > Viridiplantae > Streptophyta > Magnoliopsida > Santalales > Viscaceae > Viscum > Viscum album. The sequence goes on along the minus strand of OY728143.1, from coordinate 1,826,196,783 downwards.
AGGTAGAATTATGATTTTCCATTTGATAGAAAAAGAGAGCGTAGGGGAGATTTTCAAGAAAACTATTTTCTTTCCAGAACACCATTATTTTATAATGTTATATAGGTTCTTGTTAAATTTCATAATTATTCTATTTACCTATGGATGGTATATAGAATAATGGTTGGACTTAATATTGTACATGGCGTACAATTTATTCATCATGAGTTTTTGGAACCTGATATTTTCTTTCTAAGAATAGTATGAGGAAATCAAAATCGATGGATGATATGGGAGATAATTAATTTCATCACATATATTATTTTAACTTCCTTGAGTGTAACCACTTATTCCCATTTGAAGAATAATTCTCTTATGGTAAGGAAGACCCTTCTCTATCAAATAATCACTAGAGGGGATAGACCCACAATGTTGAGTCCTCAAACTACAAATGGATAATAATATTTAGTGTCAAGGGAAATATCTAGTTGTATATGGACAATTTTAGCATGGATCTGATAAACATGTTACATCTAGGTGAAATAAATGCAGTTGTGGACCAAAGTGGACAGAAATTAGATCAACATCTGAATCTAGTGGGAGAACTACAATCCAACATTATGGGCACCACTTGATCAAGCATGGAACTCCTACAAGACCTAAAGTATATTGTCTAATTGGATTTAATTTATGATATTTCTATAATACTCATGTTTGATGAGGGTTTTTTTGTATTCTAGGCCCACTATGAAAGGTAAATTAGGCCACACACCGATGGATTCACTCATGACTGGCTTGATTTGGAGAGAGAATTCCACACTAGATGTACTCAAAATATGGAGTGGTATAATCTGGTGTTTCTTCCACCATGGGGGGACCTCAAAGCTTTGTATTATAATTAATGATAACTATTATGTTCATATTCTAGTTTTCATTATCCTAAGTAGGTAGGGAAATAATCATCTAATGTTCCACATGAATGAGTAGGTCATTCTTGCTGGGTTCTATGAGATATGCAGCTCATATTTACAATGCATTGACTCAACCATATTACAAATAAGGAATTTGAGTCACCTTTAGATGTTATGGGAACTAGGACAATAGCAAATGAGTGTGTTCCATCATGGGTGAAATATATGGATTTATAACCATATAGTCACCCTTGATCTAGTTGATGACTTTTTTAGAGTGACCATTCACATGTAAACAAGGGATATCAATTTTGAGGTTGAGCTTGATACAAGTAATGGGGGCATGATGTTATGACTCATTTATGGTGAAGACTTCTAAATATAGAAAGGTGTATTATAGGATTGCTTTTATTGGGGTGATGAATATGATTCCCCAACATACTCTACTAAGATTCTGGTTTTTGAGTTTGATACCAATTAGGATTGAGGAGGCACTCTTTAAATTCATCTTCCATAAAGGTATAACATGACCCACAAAAAAAGAATTTATTTATATTCGAAATAAACATCCATGTGAAGTACTTCAGTGGCTTGCTGTTTGACCTGAATGTATTTTAATTCCTGGATGTTGAAGGACTTCTATGTGAAAAACCTAATGTATAATTAGTGGAGGATCATCACCATGTTGATATGTAATCCTATCACTTTGTGCAGATTGAATATATACAGCTTTCGGTTTACTTTGGACACCATCTATATCTCATGATGCTATAAATAATTTTGTATCATTTTCACTGCAAAACCAATGTGAGGAAACTCTTATCTATGGGGGGTATGTTGACCCTATGACGAGGAGAATGAGAATGAGATAATATTAGTTTGTCTCACTACTATTGTTGTTTTTCTTGGCTAAAAGGGTTCTAATGAACCATTCCATAGTGGCCACCTAGAGGACCAAAGGATTTTCTGAGATGGGTGGAATCAGCATTGAAGGTTTTAGAATTTACTACTTTATTTCCTCAAATGCGGTATGAAAATACTTTTCCCACATGTAAAAGGTTATTTTCATCATGATACTCAAATAAGGGATTACACTTGCTGAACTTATTTTCAATAAATTAGTATGTGTGTTCTACATGGCCTCAGAGACCTCGCAATTACTATAGTTTTAATAGGGGATGCATCTGATTGATGGACTTGGTCTCCTATAGGTCAATATTGATTCCTATGTATCTTACAATGAATCCAAGAAACATCCCAGAGGTAACCCTGAATGAAAAGTTCAATGGTTTCATCTTCATGTGATGAGAGTGGAGGAAGATGAACACATTATCAATATCATTATGATGGTGCTTAAACTGGTGAAATTTGACCACCAAATCATCCATGTAGTAATCCACTAACGTCCCGAGAGTTGCTCTGAATATATGGAGCATGGACTACTAATATGTGGATCTAGCACTATTTAGGCCAAATGGAACCACCTAGTTGAATAAAGTATATTTGGGTTTTTTAAAGTTAGTGTAATCATCATATTTAGGGGCCATCCCAACATAATTGCACCAAAATTATCTGTCCATTAAGAAGTGGGACTAAAACACTTCATTATCCTTGATTAATATACCTGACATTGAAAGGGGAAAATAATCCTTCATAAAATGGTGGTTGAGGTCATAAAAGTGGATGTAGATATCGATGTTATCATTAATATTGATGAATAAGATTATTTTTGTTAGAAATATGAGGTACTAGAAATCCATTACAAAGTTATAATTTATAATATTGTCTAACCTCATTCTTGACTATAACACCAACAGAGGGATGCATCTTTTTGGGTTGCCATTTGATCCCATGGGGATTCGCTGAGAGGCGTAGATGATGAACAGTTACATGAGGGACCAACCCTTACATATCATCATTTATTTAAGATAATACATCAAATTTCTATTTCATGATGGAACATAATGTTTCCAATTCTATGGAGACAAGGATATACTGATCAATTTTTTCCTCAGGTCTTTCATAGTACCACGGTTCACATGGTATAGCTCATCAAAAGTGGTGAAGAAACCCTCATCAAAAGTAGGATGAGAATAATTCAAACCTTACTCTTCTTTTTAGATATGAGTATCAAAGGGAGGGAGTGTATCGTCTAGGATAATCCATCCAAGGGGGCATAAAAATCAATAATGAAATCCCCAATGATGGATTTCTTCCCAACTGAGATTGTGGTGACAGAAGTGGTTAATCCAATTCCATCAGGATTCATACAATGAGGTCCACTCTTAATGGTCATGAAATGGAATTGAGTCACTATTTTAAAGTATTAACTTCTTTGTAGAACATTTGGGAAGCACACAAATTGGTGAACTTGGGGAAGACCTCATGATATATCATATTAGTAGGTTCCTCTGGTAACCGTCACACCTATCCTGTATAGTATTATGATGTAATCTATGGGTGATCATTTTTTATGGATAAATAAAAACCATCTTCTTTAAAGAAAATGAAACCCCCCAAAAGTTTTTGCATTATGATCCCTAATCGATGGATTAGGATTAAAAACATGTCATTAAAATATTCCAACATAATGGTTTTAGTAGCCTTAAAATCTTTGGAAGCATTGGTACACTAAACCTATTCAGTATTAATTTTCATACCATCACTTGTGTAGTTCCGTACATCCAGATAATAGACTTCACAGGGCTCAACAAGGTATGCATCACCCAATAGTTCAACTTCCTAGAAATTGAGTGAATATTTGAGGCCATAATAGTATGAAGATGGGGTCGATTAACGATAATGTAGTCAGGTTCTTCCCATTAGTGCATTTAAGTGGTTCCCTGTGACCCTACAGTGAGTCTAGTTCTTGATATAAGACCACCAAACTGAGACTTTAGTCGATCATTCCATCCAGTTAATTCTTTATCTTGTTATACCCTTGATGTTTTTTTTTGTTTTGGGGGTTAATTTATATATCTATGAGCCGCAACTTATGGAGCATATGAGTCAAAAGAATGGTTATCTTGTTACGAGTGTAAACTTGGGAATGGTGAATATACAAGCCATTAAACTAGCATGTGATATATAAAATCGGTGTATGTGACACTGAATGAAGAGACCCTCATATTCTCTAGAAAAGTATATGATTTTTTAATGCTCCTATTTCTCAACTTCCTCAACATTGTAGGCCTTCATGGAAGCTACATCATCATGGAAGTTGAAAGGTATTTTCATGTTTTTAGCAAGTCCCACACAAATTTCCTTATATAAGAATTGATACTAGAGGATCCAAAGTCTTTAGGGTATTATAGAGAGGTGATTTGGAGCATCATATTTCCTTGAATGGGGAATATTCAATCCAATTCTTCATATTTCATCAATTGGGGGCACAAATGATTCTAATAGAAGAACTGTTAGGGTGCAATTATTACTAGAAATGTTTTTCTACTGACTATTTATCCCACTCTAAACAATTGTTGGATGACTGTCAAATGGATAGAGCCAAGATCTGAATGAACACAACTAATCACATTGTGGTTGTAGCTGAGTTACATCGTAAAAAAAATCCTCGACTATAAAAGAATATATGACAACAATAACCATAGGAATTGTTCTTGCTAAGCACTTTACAATGCCAATTTCTAAGTCTCTGTAGCATGAATGGCCTCATTTGAAGCACTAGAAAAAAATACCTATCAGTGTGAGATTTTCTTCTCTATCAACAATGTTATATAGAGTATCCAAAGTGGTTTTCATGGTATTACTCACTATTAGGGCATCTAAAATGGTCAACTATCTCAACAGTGTTTAGGTTGGCATACTCATGATAATCATTAGTGGGATAGTCTAGGGATGGGCAGACGTGGGTATCATCTTTTAACCCATTCGGTATAAATTTTTTGGGAGGGTGATATGTATTTAGGAGTAGCGAGGGAGTAAAACTTCCCTTTCATAATAATTTAATGTTCCTTTGAGACATGGAAAGCTATGATGCAGATATCGAGATAGTTGTTGGAGGAGGTTCAAAAACCTAATGAGATTCTAGGATGCTCACATGAGATTGGAAAAAATAATGTGCATTAGAAACTACATTTTTTCACTATTCATCATACATATATTTCCAATAGATTAGATCTTGTTTCCATTCACTATATCCTTCACTGTAACTATTGGGTTTAGTAGAGACATGTGTCAAATACACTAGAACATTTATCTACAAAACTAATCCATGATCCACATGGTCTTGGTAAAAATGTTTGAGATCAGTAAACTTATTGGTGGTGTGTCTGGGGATCCCATGGTATAGGAAATTACTAGGTTGTCCATTGAGATGGTCCTCATGGGGTGTCTTTGACTATGTAGACTTTTAATTTAATTTTTAAGGGGAACAAATAATGAATCCGGGGACATGTGAATCCTTTATTGAATAGTTATTATTTATTCTATCTTATAAATGTACCCTAGGATCCTAGCCTTGTGGGGGAGGGGGGAGGAGCCACTAATTTTCATCGTGATGGTTGTTATTTGAAATGTTACACCTAGTTATTCTTTGTAGGGCGTCACTATACATGGTAGGTTTGTTCTCAACAAAGCTCTTTCGGTAAACGGGAATTAGTTGTATTGTACAAGGAACATCTTGGTTCAAGGTAGAGGTATTATCTAAATTTAAAGGCCCTCACATGGTATTTAAGAGGGGTAATGTGCATGAATTTTGTCTAGTCCTCTCTAAAGATTATTATAAGTGCTGATATTTCTCAATGAACTCAAGAAATCCAACAGTGTATTTTATGGAGACGAGGGACGTACTAACACACTCTTAACATTATCCACGCACACCATGAACAACTATTCATGGGATAGAAAAATACAAATTGGGTATATGAGACCTTTCCACTAAGTTTTTAATTTAGTGAAACACTCATCATGCCTCTTCATGTATTTGAAGAGGTCAGTGATGCTCGTCTTATGTGTGGTGGAGCTAAATATATAGAGTAACTATGATCAAATATCCTACCAATATACTATAGAAGTCGTGGTTATCTAGTTGTACCAAAAGAATATAGGCCCTTTCATTTTCTGAATGAAGAATGAAATATTGGAGGTCTCCTACTATTCTAAAGACCCTAATATTGAGCCACAACATTAGGAAGTGTTGTATATATTCTATAGCATATCTCCCATTCTATTGAATATAGTGAATCTATAAATACCAATCTATTTGGGTTCTTGGACACTATACATCCATGTTGGGTATGAATTTTTTTCATGTGGGATTTCCACCTACCATGTTTCTAGAGAATTGAGGCGAGTGGTGAGGGACAATATCATTTCATATTGATAAGGGCATTAGTAACCAAAACATGACATCAAAATCAACTTGGGTTGTGACATTACCCTAATACTAAGGAAGATAATCACACTACTTTGTTGGGGTATGGGACTCATACCTTGTTCACCTTCCATATCCTATGGCATCTTCCCTGGCTGGGTATTTAATCCAACCTTGCTCAAAATTGGTTATCTTGCCAAGTAAGACTATGTTCCCATCAAGAAGACTGATGAAATCCCTTAAGGAATTGTTGATTTCTGGCTACCACAAAACAATGAAATCATTGGTGACCATTGTTTATTACTCTTGTGATGGAGAAAGGTAGAAACCATTGGTTTCATTCAAACATTTTTTACTACCTCAGATGGGTTAGAGTGTTTAATATATCACTTTGTATTATTGATGTATCAATGGGTATTGAACAATATCTCATTGGAGGGGATTATGAGGTAGAGTTCATATCTCTGTTGATGGGTAAGGACACCTACAAGAGGGTCTTCCCGGTGTTTTTTCACCACTTGAGGTGGGTGTTTCTTATTATTCTCTATGCCAATGACCCTATTACACTAATAATATCGTGGTTCGGTGATGACCATATTTAAAATGATGGAATCTAGAAGGTAATTTTCGTCGTTGGATGATATGATGTACCATTTCAAGGTAATGATATAATGGAGATGAACATACTATCCCCAACATCTAATCTGTACATGTGAAGATGCCTCTACAATAACGTGGTGAAGCACAGTGTGACTCTTAACATAGGCATGCTGTAGAGTTTGGAAGTATCTATATGACTGAGGGTGCCATGATACTAGGAGTGATATGATCTCTACCTTTTTGTACCACTGGTTAACACCATTCATGTGCTTGTGGCTCACTGGACATGGAAATTGCTGATCAGGGAGGTGGGTATATTACATATAGATGATCTAGGGGAAACACATTACCTAGTCCATTATAAGGGTCTATAGTATTGAAAATTATTCATATTATTAATATTTACCACCATTGATAGTTATTTAATAGAAAAAACGCCCCACATGTTCTCTTTCTTAGAGGAAGATTCCTACTCTTCGTCACTCTAAGACCTGATTGGTGTAGGAAAAGATTTGTGTGGTGGAACAAATGTAGAACAATTTTTTTGGATGACCTACTTAAAGAGGGAACATTACACGATTGAAATAAGTACTTCATGGTGGTACATCTCTTGTAGATAGATCCAGCTTAGAGATCATGTCCATGTATGATGGGGTATTTACCACTATGTCATTTGAAAGGGTGGAGGTGTCCATATGTGGCTCAATATATTGATCAAAATCACATGAAAGCATCAATCTGGATCCTAAAATGACAAAAAAAGTTGTATGTAAAGAGGAGCGAAGATGGTGATTATGGAGACAAATAGAATCTGATTCCATGGAAGGGGTAAAAACATCCTCCACCTATATGTATCTACGGATGGATCTAAGGATTCTATGGACCTCAAATTTTACAATGGTAAGCCTAAATTGTTATTATTATACTACAGACATTAGAATATTTGGTGAAGATTACCATGTTGAGTCATATATTCCCTCAGACTCTGAGTGGATGGTCGTGGTAGGGAACATCCTAAGGTTCTTCCTCCAAAATCATGTTTTCTCCCATACCCAGGACGATTATTTAGGGCAGTGTATATATTTAGTATGGTGATGACCTCTATGTTGGTTAGAATTCTAGTGAGGCGGGCATCCAATTTTATTATTAGTGTAGTTGGTAGGAACTCCATATTTATTATTTAGAGCATAGGGTGGACCCACACTATTTTTTTCAATGTATCATGGATAAAATCCGCTTTGGTAAATAATAGAACATGGAGGACATCTATACAGGTTATCGATGGAGTGGGGAGGACATCCTCTTTGGTTGGAGTTAACATAAAGAGGACGTCCTTATTAAATAGTGGTGGAAACATGTAAAGGACCTCCATATTGGCTGTTAATAGAGAAGGGAGGACCTCTACATTGATTAGTGGGAACACAAGGAGGGCCTCCATGTTGACTTGTGAGAGTGTGGGAAAGACCTCTGTGTAGGTTGTTGGATAGGAGGGGATGACCCCCAAATTTATTTTCCTCTTCATAGGATAGAGTATAATGGTCATTGGTGGTTCTGATGGTTGATAGAGTCAGATCATCCTACCACAGAGGCAGATGGGGTTTATATCCCATCCGGGAAAAGTCATTCCCTTGTTCACCTAGTATAGTAGACTAATGGGATACACTAATACTAGAAATAGGCATAGGAGATATAGAAGATGAACCTTTTTAGAAGGTATCTTGGGTTCCCACCCAACTTATGCATCATGTGATTTAGCTTGGTTTTAGTTGAGCATGGTTGAATTCGACCCACACTTCACCTTGTGAGATCGGTCGATGCTGGAATGTAACAGACCTTATTGGGGGCCCTCTTGGGAAGATCCCAAGTAGTGGACATGTGGGGGTGGATCTAATATTCCCTAACTATTTAACAAAAGAAATGAATATATAATAGAGCTCAAGGGAGAGTATCCTAAAGCAATTAATTATCATAACATGTGGTGGTTTCCCTTATGAATCCCTTAGGGGTGGAAGTGTTACATAGGTGTACATGTCTTGTGGTCCTGGTGAGCCATGTAACATGTGGGAATGACCCATTAATATTTTTATCAGGGCACTATGTTGTCAATAAAACTCCTTGTGATCATCTATGATTGTGAGATAAGGTATGGGGGTGAAAAAAATTTGGATGTGGAAGACATCATGTAGGGGATGTACCCGTACGAGATTGTGACTTTATCGTTCCCTCTGCCAAGGTGCCTATTAGTGTGAGGACGAAAGATTACTACATTTGGAGTCCCATAATCCCTATGGATTCATCCATTAGTACAGGAGCAGGTAATGTGATTTCCAATTACCCATCATCGTTCATTCCTCCCAGCATAGGGAATGATTGATGTTGGCAGTGTCGCATGCCGAGGATGACCAATGTTATGTAGCCCAATTGAAAGGTGAATTTCATACTAGGACTTCAATTTTATTGGTGGAACCTGGTGCTGAATATAGTGATTTGTGGACATGAAAATCCATTGGTTCCCCAAATTCTACGATACCACATTTGTTTTTGTAGAAGAGTTTCACTTCATGTCCACCATTTTTGTTTCTGACACTCTCAATGGGGCACAAGGGGGTCATGCCAATTGTCTTTGATTCCCCATATTAAAAATTTCAATAGGTGGGTGACTTATATCACATTCATCAGTGATGTATTCTCATTGATAAAATGAAATGATTGGATGTTAGTTCCTCCTTTAATGGATTTCTCCATGGAGATCATCTACTAGTCCGCATCTCCATCACATATTTAATTCATGTTCGAGGAACTCATTTTCAGCACCATCTCAAGGTGGACACTGATTAACTTAGTTTTCTTGTCTCAAATGACAAAAACATGTTTTCAAGATGAGTATTCATGTTAGTAATGTTAGTTAATTTTGGGAAAATGGGTATATTGGGGACCTATAATGTATTCCTCTTTCAGATGACATATAATTTTTGAGGAATCATAGGCATGGAGACCAAGAAATCCCATGATGGTCATGTGGTAATTGAATTCTTGAGTGTATGAATTTATTGAGTTTTTACCTCTATAATCCATTTGTTATTGTAAATGGAAGGGTATCTAGACCTGGTAACAAGTTCAACATCTTATAAAGATGGGAACAAGGTTAATGTGTTGTGGGGGAAAAATAGGTCGTGGGTTTGACGTCCTATGGGGATGAGTGATGGATTGTGCCCATCGAAGGGAAAATTAGACACTTATATTACATCAATATTGAACCATAATGATGTTTCCTACTTAACCAATTTCAGATATAGGTATAAACCCCATGCAGTTCAATGTGTCCGTTTAAGGTCATGGTACAAGAATGGTCGATGTTGTTAAATGTCCTGGGATATGGATAGTCATGTTGTGAAAGGAGTGTCTACACTGTATTGTGTGGGGATTATGTGTGGAATCTACTCAATTAAAGAGGGTCACTCTTGGAAAGATTTTGTGGGGATTATGTGTTGAATATTCCCATGTGCATCAATGAGAAGATGTGATATGGTAGGGAACTATTCTTCAAAGATTCACATGGGAGGTGTCTCATATCATGGTGTGGAGAGAGACTGTGTGGGACATAAAAATTTAATCTTACAATAGTAATTGTTTCATCCCATAGTTGGGAAGGATTTTATGCGGCTTATGTGTGGTAGATATATGTTGTGGTTGTTTAATCCGCATATGGTAATGATAGTGTGCGTTTTACATGTAGAATATGCCCATTATTGGAATCACATCACTAAATGACGAACGATAGTGTCTGTCTTACACATGGAATTATCCTAGAGTAGAAGTTCATCCCAATATAGGGAGAGACTTGGTGGGGATTATGCATGAATTCTACCCATTTTGGGTTTCTCATCCCCGGATATGGGAAGGATGGTGTGAGGATTAGGCGAGGAAGCTTCCTAGGTGTGGAGTTTCATCCCATTGTGGGGGAAATTGTGGAATCCCATGATTATCATTCATGGTTCCTCATGTGTTCATCACACATAGTAGTTATATAGTTTAATTTCATATTCTGAAGATGTTTTAATGTTTTTTAATATCTTACGTATAGGATATGGGGATATGTAGTTTTAAATCTTGCATCTTTCATGTGGTTGAGAGTTATACCCAAAAGGGACCACATCATGGTGAGAGGAATATATAATATGAGTAACCTCTAATAATAAAAGTCAACATATTCCCTTGATGATTAAACCTATAGGTATTATATGACCACCAATCATGATCATTTCGGTGGGACATGGAGTAGGAACTTCCACGGAGGGGTGGAAATCATTATTCATGATGTTAGTCTACCTTTGATTATATGTGATAAGTATTATGTTACCTATTCTTAGAATAAACATTTACGGTAATGGATGCACTATAATCATACTAAATTTCTATTTGGGGACCAAAAAACGATTTTATGCGATATTATTAGGTTGCAAGAAAATAGAGTTACATGATAATGGAGATTTAGACAAAGGAAAAAACATGGATTATAATGAAATAGTTGCACATGATATTTGGACGAGTGAATAGATTGGACTTTAGGGAATGAATATTTTCTTAAAAGAACCCTACAAGTCTTCATAGGTGTTTTACAAGGATCATTCAACCATATTCATGGTTATGTATTGGACTATATAAAGTATTTCGCAAAAGATTTCTACTGCTGAGGTTCCATTTTTCGTGTGCTAACACTATCTTGTAAGAGAGGTAGTTGTGTGCATGATAGTTGTTATTCCACTTCTAGATATCCTCTTCAAGGTTGTGGCAGGGGGGGTTCTATTTATAGCCAACATCATTGATAGGTTTTCTGAAACATCATGGCCTTGGAAGAGGGTTGTTAAATTCGTAGTCCATTTCCACTGTGGTTTTCCCACATAACATCCCCAGTTTGATGCCACCATTTTTGCATGACTACTTCATCTCACAACTAGATGATTTACATACAATCGCCATGATTTCCATAAATGGATATTAGGAATTATTTCACTATCAGGGGGGTATCCTTAGTACTCAAGATCACCTCAGACATGAAATTCATTTTCACATGGAGCTACATATTTTCACATAGCCAGTGAATTGTGTGCATGATATACTCCTCATCCCTGTAATGTTCCTTAGACATGCTATGTGTGTTCAGTTATTGAATAATAGGCTGCATGGTGTCTGAGATTTTTTTTATGAAAATAACCTACATGGAGAGAATCTTAAAATAATGCTATAATAAAAATAGATTAAACCTAGGTATGATATTTCAGACTCAGAAGAAACACACCGTTGAAAAAATATAGGGTTAAATAAATGATAAAAAAACTCAAAATCTATATAATGAAGAGTTTTGGTCAATAGAAGATAACTCCCAAGGCCCACGAAATACATTCTAGATCACTCATAATCAAATGAAATGATAATGAATTGAATCCTTGAATAACCATTAATGAAAATTCCATTTAAATATATCCAAATACCACCCTAAATAAAGCATTAAACATTCATTTTTTTCACATTTAATTTGGTGTCAACTAACTTCTATGAGAAAACTCATTTAATACTTTCAATGTTATATAATTTAAAGATACAATTCACAAACCCCATAAATGATTAAAAATTAATTATTTAAGATATAAATATAAAATTTAAGGATAATAAGTAATCTTACATCATTGTGGGAAATATTTTTTTTTATTTTAGAAATTTTGGATTTATCAAAATTTTTGATGTGATTGTGTAGATCGACTGCACAATGGAGATGATTAAAAACACTAACCTACCATGTGAATGATTTAATGTAACAACAAATAGTTTATATTATTTCAAATACATAAATTAAGGGAAGGATTGAGCATAAATAATAATTAATTAGCCACATAAATAAACTAAAAAACTATGTGAAGTAACTGATTTTACATAATAAGAATCTAACCAAATGAATGAAGAATATGATTAATCACACGAAGAAATTTATTAGACTCATGATTAACCAATCAATTTAAATTAAAACCCAACTATAATAATGAAGTAGAATGTGACTACATGGTCAGTCAATTAAACTTGAGATCAGAATTAGAATTTTAATATTTTGAAAGTAGATATCACCTGTTTTCACATATATGCCTTGAGAAAATATAGTGGAAAAGATTATAGAAATTAGGGCCCTTTCATAGGATACATCAGTAACAATTATCATCATTGAGAATTTAAAAAAACATGAAAAAATGGGGTATGGTTCTTAACAAAAACCTCATGATATAACATTCATGGATCTCACTTTAAAAGGTAAATGCTATCACAAAAGTGGAAAAAATCATTTAACATTTTAAAACCATAAACAAAGAATAGAGTCAAACTCGTATAATAAAATGAATTCAAAACATATCATATTAATATAATGTAAAAAAATAAGTAGCCCCATAATAAAGATTAACCATTAAAAACATAAGGTATTTATTGTATATCTATGACTCAAATTCCCACATTCATTCCTCCAAACCACTATGTCTCCACAATACATTAATATATGGGATAATATATCTATGAAACACCTTCTCCTAATAACCTTGTATCTCTGCTGGAAACTCCATGATTATAGAGTCATCCTCAATGAACAAATCTCCCCCATCAATTTAAAGACTCTTCACCAATGAATTTCAATACCTTGAAAGTTATGATGAAGATGGGAGAAATCAAATTCCAATTATCAAACTTATATTACCCCAATGATGGGAAACCCTATATAAAACAAGTCCTCTATACTCAATCTCTTGGGGCTTGTATCTATCATCTACATAAACCTTTTAATTGTGTTGTTCAAATTTTAACAACTCTAATACCATCAGGATCTTCTATATCACTGTCTACAGTACATATGGACAAAATACTATTGGATCTCTACCCTTAGTCATATACAATTAACAATGATAAAAATAAACAAAAAATTACATAGATGGATCCACACCAATGGATTAGTGGTATTTACTATTATAGGAAAACTCATCCAAGGCAAGGTGCTTCAACCATTACACACTAAAATATGATATGCAAGCCTGCAATAGATATTCCATAATATTGATTTTCCACTATATAAATTCTTCTGTTTGGGGATGGAAGGAAATTCTAAATGTAACTAATATCCATAATAAGTTATCAATCCTCTCTAGAATCACATGCCAAATGAGTGTCCTGGATAGATAAAATTCTCTATGGAACCTCATGGAGTCTCCCCACATCATCCATTTATTTCCTGTTATGATAATCCACAGTAATTAACTATATGATCTCCTAGGAATGTTTTGAATTCATTATTGATTACATGTTCACCCAACTAGTATCATAATCTTGTTAAAATTGTGGTTACCTAGGAATAAAATTCATTGAGATCTTCTCCGATAATCACTCTAGGATAACCAGGGGATGAAAATACCTAATGAAATATACTGTTATTATTTATCCTACAAAAAACTAAAACCCATTCCAAAAACATCACACAAATAACATCATTATAATACACCAAACATTCCTCTTCAAACAACTATAAATCTAATACATCCTTATATGAAAAACTATGTGGTAGATTTGAAACTCGTGTAGAACCCCCTCTCACATGGACATGGGAAAATAAATTTACCGTAAAACAAATTTTCACTCTTACCATCCTCATACACCCTTGTATAGAATCACAATGAACAAGATGGTCTGACATCTCCTATATATCTAAGTCTCCCAATATAAACTCTTCCAAATACTGCATCATAAAAAATTACACTATAATTATCTAAAGAAAAATCTCCCATTGACTTCTACCAATTAAACATGTATTTCTTTAATTTATTATATCCCATTCCTAGAATCCTTGGGCTCTTTAATAACATTTCCCTTTTAATTTTGGGTTAGTTCATTAGTAATGAAATTAGATTTTAATAGGGTGTAATAGGTCTCAAAATCATAATTTTAATGTAATTACTTCTACCTGCACTGGCGTAAGTTCATATTCTACTAGTAGAAAACATAATTATGATTTTTTTGGTACACAAAGTCCAAAAAGTGGTCATATATTAGAGAATGTTTCCACAGATTGAGTGAAAACCCCATTAAAACTAGCTCCAGTTTATGAGTTACATAGTTACAGTATTGAGGACATATCTCCTTAGTCCCATCAGAGAACATTAATCATATTCCTAGATAAAAATTCGACAAGAACAGTTGAAAATCACCATTTTCTTAGGCGATAAAATCATTTATGAAATAATATATCTATTCTTTAGGTAGTCTAAATCAATATGAAACTAATCATTCCAAATGAATACCTCCTCTTGCCTTTTCAATTATGTTAACATTGATGAGATTTAAAATTATTCAAACGCAAACCTCTAAAATTATCCTCTGATAGGAATTATGTTGTGAAATTTTTTCAAATTCATGGGTACTTTCCAAGAAGCGTCTACCTCACTATTCAATGGGACCATGGATGCACCCCTCTAAGACACCACATGTTTAAATAAATGTTACCCACACCACCAAAACAATGACTTATACTTATTTCCATATAGTTTATAGAGTCTAAGAACCTATAAAATTTCGTTGATATGTTGTATATGGTTCTCCTCCAGCCATGGGTATAT
Organism: Viscum album; assembly: GCA_963277665.1. Taxonomy (NCBI): domain Eukaryota; kingdom Viridiplantae; phylum Streptophyta; class Magnoliopsida; order Santalales; family Viscaceae; genus Viscum; species Viscum album. The sequence goes on along the minus strand of OY728143.1, from coordinate 1,826,181,319 downwards.
AAGGATTTAATAGATGTACACAGTTGTGAAATAACCAAATAACTCATGTAACATTGATTTCATGAGACCGATTAATATTTTTGGTTCATTTGTAACAAAGAATGACATGAAGAGAAAGTCAAAGTGCCAATACCTACAAATAATGGTAGTCATCAGGATATCACCAAAATTCACACTCATTTCATGATATCTAAACCAAAAATATATTATTAAAACCCATATGAAACTATTTATTCATTCTAATAAGTCAACTATAACAAGATAAGATAGTACTTATTGAACATCACCTGATTCAGCTTTTGGTAGTCCAAACACAGCCTCAAAATGTAATATTTCTTCTTGGGAAAAAACATAGGAACACCCAATGATGATACATTGTGTCAGATGAATCTCTTTTCAAACGAATTTTCAATCTAGAGTCTCAACATGAATATTTTTTGGGTGATACATAATAAGTAGCTTTAAAAATCGAAAAGTCACCCACTGGTAACTTTATAGAATTATTGAAATCACAAGGAGGGAGTTTCATTATAACATCATATGATAATGCATTGAGTAACTCTTCAACAACATTAGAAAACATGACCACTTGTTCCTCTATTGAAATCATCTCTAACTGATATAGAAGAAGCTCTATATGCACGTCATCTAACTGACAACACTTCTCATTAGAAAACACGATCTAATGGACCTTCACATCATATAACTTTAGTATCCTATAAAATAAATTAATTACTTAAACTATTGAATACAATAAAACCATTCCATTGAAGACATCACATGATTTTTTCGATAATAAGAAGAAATCCTCCATTGACTAATGTTGTCCCATTATTATTCTACATGCTTGGAAGACTTTTAAAAAGAATGGCTGGCCTCCAACATGTGTTGATAAAACTTGGGGTATTGGGAATATCTCCACCTTTATTCATAATACATGGACCATACTGAGTGTAATAAAGGAGTGTGAATATATTGAATCAAACAAGTTATAAACTAATATATATGATAAAATGATAGTTCTTAAAAAATAACCTAGGAATTTTGACACTAGAACTACCATGGCATGCATTTATCAATGTGAAGCTCCTCACCCTCACTACTAATGTCCTACATGTACATTTTCTAGTATGAGACCATAATGATGAAGACCACATAATTCCTAGACTCTACCATCTGCATATCCCCTCATATGAATATAATTCTACCTACCTGGATACATAAAAAATATGTCTGAATTATACTATGGATAATTTCGTTGTGCATTATATTACTGTCATGGATATAAGGGGGCATGAATAACTATATTTCACTATCCCCTATGATTTGTTTATCAAAAATATCGGTGATTATAGTGATCCCTGAAAATAAATAATAAAAAATAAAATACTTTGGTGGATTATTGATATCCACTCATTCTAGAGAATCATGAGGCAAAATGTTTTGACCGAATTAATGCTAATAAAAACCATGATTTACGATACATTTATGCTCCCCTCCCAAACTTTTTTGTCCTCCAAAATCACATTTGACCCCCCCTCTTAAGGAACACCTTCCAGAATGTTCTTCTAATCAATTAATTCATTATTCTTCTATACCCCCAAATATGTATCAATCACAAAATGGGTGATTTCATATTTAATCATTGGATGTAGTCCCTCCTCCGCAAAATTGTTCTGTAGAATCATCATTAAGAAATAGATAAGTAAATAATTCTATGAGATCCTAAGAACTAATCCTAATATCCAACACACGTAGGATTCATTATTGAAGAGATATATTCTCCTATAATCTTGAACCCTTCATCATCGATTAACTGAAATAAAAAAAACTCATTATGGAAGTCAACCTAAGAATCATTATCTTCATTATACTCCCTAGGATACAATGTACACCAATAACACACTTCCCTATAATTATAACTATCCACCAATAGGACCATGTTTATAAGTTGGTCATAAATCTAGAAAAAGTGGATCTCAATCTCCGCCAACTATTTATCAATTTCTATATTGAAGATGATCCTATCATACATCAATAGACGCTGACACTAGAAAAAATGAAATTACCTCTATCATAGTTCTTCCTACTGTGTCATACTAAAATTTTAATGATTAGGTAGATAAGCCTATAGAACCTCTCCTCCTTGAATTATAATAAAACAATGACACTAATCCAACCCTATAAAAAAATGGAAAAACATTAAGCCGATGTCATTGAATTTATTAATATTAATTTAATTTAATTTAAATAATTTTTCAAAATCAACCCTCTCAACTAGAAAAAAAACAATTACTATACATGTACTTTCCCTAAGCCTATACACTCAAAAATATTATTATCTCTCATATGTTCCTCAGTAATATTATATCCCTAACATCAGATCATTGGGGTACTTAAAAAAAATCACAACCAGTTTCCCTTGACACATCACAAAATAAGTTTTCCTAACATTCTTTCCCTACCAACTCATGAAATAATAACTACTTTATAACTCCAAAATCCATCATATTTAGAAAATAAATTCACTGATTCCACTTTTTGAAAACCCCCTCTCCAATAATACCCCCTCTAGGGACAATATTTGTGAGAATGTGTGACCAATCATGCCCCACCTATAGTAGGTCCTAGGTTTTTGACTAGAAACAACTGTGTAAATCCATAAAATGGGATTGTGGATGATCAATAGATAAGATGACTAAATTCAGAAAAAATCCATCACACAAATTTAATGAAAAAAAATATATTTCATGCCAAAAATATAAGTTAATGTCTCTATAAATACAAAAGATAAATATTATGTTATATAATCCACAACAACTGTAACCTCAATTGTTGTATTGCCAATATCATTCCCTGAAATCCACCAAGAGAATTTTAAAAAATTATTAATAAATGTAAATAGTGAGAATAATATATATACATTGAAGGATCATACATAAGGTCTCTTGTGAAAATTTGAAAATATTATAATATTGAACTAGTTAAGAAAAAATGTATCTAATGTGAAACTAAAGAGGTCAACTGTAACACCCCGAGCTTCCACGGTACGTTTCCCTTCGAATAATGCAAATAGCGTGTGTTGTACGCAACCTCGAGCTCTAACACACACCACAACTAATTAAACTAGACGTTGTGAATAGTAATACCTACTTTTTGAAATTTTATAAATTTTATTTATCAAAATGGACTTCATTTTTGTATTCCTAATATTGAAATTATCCTATGTTGAATTTTTTGTAATTTTCTGAGAACTTCAAAATTTTTATGAATAGTGAAAAATACATAAAAAAACTTTTTTAATCAAAATAATTTATAGTGATAAATTATACTATTGAGTGGTTTTAGAGTATAATTAGAATATATTTTTACCATTTTATCCAATGGTGGTCATTATAATTAATTTAACATTGAAAATGGACATAAACAATTGCCAATCTTTTGATATAAATTGTTTCTTAAAAACACGCTATTTGTTGTAACAGTGGGAATTAATTATAAAATTAATTAATGAAACATATATGTTTGGAATTTTGTAAAATAGACATCATTTTTGAATTTGGAATATCAATTATAGCTTAGGGTGAAATTTTGGCATTGTTCTGAAAAACTTCAATCTTTGATGAATAGTGAAACCACTAAGTGGTAGTTAAATAACTGATTTTTCATTTAAATGAAATATTACCACTTCTGTGATTTGATTTTTAAAAATCTGACATACATGGTTGTCATTAATAAGTAAAATGTGGTTCAATGAGATCAAAATAATTTTTTGGTGAATAGTAACTTTTAAGTTCTTAATCGCGATTAGAGGTAATTAGTGTAGTTTAAGGTAAAAATAATGTTTTAATAATATGAGATGAGATTGACACTTGTCCTATTCATATTGGATGAGTCATGGCCGACCAAGACAACCCATGGGTCAACTTGGGGACCCCATGGAGCCACTTTAGTTCGAAAATGACATTAATATATATTTATTTAATGTTAAAATTAAATTGACACAAACATGAGTTGTTTTACTAAAACAGGTTTTAAGTGGGGTTACACAAGTCCAAATTTTGATTATAAATATTCAATAGCAATATAAGTAGACTTCCTACATCATAGTATTTTTTTTATAATTTTTAGACAATAAAGAAATTAAATTATTTATGACATCATTATGATGCAGTGATGACCTCATTATTTGACGATTTTAATAAAATGAGAAGATAATGTAAAATCCAAGGATTACACTTGTACAAAGACTATTGGATGGGTATATTTCGAACCCTTATCACCTTAGCCACGAATTATATATGTGTGGGACCTTTAGAATCCGAAAAGCATTGTGTAATAATGTAACATTCCAATCTTTCCAAAAGAGCCCCTCCTCTCCACTTATAAAAGGCCCCCACCTCTCCCACCTAATTTACACTTTCAAGCCATTTGGATCTGCCAAACGCTGCCCAAATACTCTCCAAACTTCCCCCTCTTACTCCTAGAAGCCTCACTTTGGGCAGAACGCTTCCCAAGGAAGCCTTTGTCTCAAATCAAAAAGAGTTACCCGATTTTGAGGTAATGTCTTCTCTAATGTTGTTTTGTTTTACTTTTCTTCTCCAACCCCCTAAACTATTTTTATTCATTTCTTTTGTAACAACACCAGTATACTCAATATACAAGAATGTTGTTATAAGAAGGATTCGAGCTACACATACATACACATACATCTAATGGTTAAAGAACATACGGTTTCTGTGGATGGCGAATTTCTGCCCCACGAAACGATGATTGCTCAACACTCATATAACACCTTCAAAGGTGGCCATTAAGATGTCACTATTTTTATATATGATATATAATATGTTTATATTTTACTTATGCTTCTGTATTTCTCATTTATGGCATACTTTATGATTTCTATTATGGGTAAAACGCGATAATTTCATTTTAGGAAGTGCGGACTACCGCCCCCTCAAAGTGATGTGAATCGTTAATGCCATATGTGGGATGTATAAAGGATGGAGTAAATGATATTATATATGATATTATACTGGAACTATATTATACCTTTATATAATTATGATTTCATTCCATTAAATACGAAATAGAAATGAAAGTAGCGTTCATGCGTACGTACGGCTTACCGTCTCCATGAACGGTGCATTTCATTTCTTACATCTAAATGTTACATAATATTATAAATGAATGTATATACTGGATATATAATATATATATGACATCTAAATCATGAATATAATTCTGGAGATAATGGATATTCTACCACATAAACAACTTGTAATTATAAGAAGTTTATTGTTGACTCATGTACCAGAGATCGTCAAAACGACCGTTATTAACTTAAATAATTACATAATGTTCATATTATTGTAATAAGAGATATAATAAGGATAATGAAATTGAAAATGGTTTTTAATAAGGTATATATTAACTCTAGTTTATTATTCAGGAGGTTAATGAACTGTTGATTCAAGTCAGACACGAGGTAAGGGAATTTCTTAACCCAACATCCATTCTTTGGGTTAATCACCTACTTTCAAATTGTGTCATGATATTATTATGTCCTATTTTGTATTTTTACGTTCTTTATGTGTACCTACAGTGAATACACATAATAGATCTATTTTCATTTAAAAATGATCTTTTTAAGGACTTCGTCTCAATCTCCTTTCATTGAGGCATATTTGGTTTTATACAAAACTTTATTTTATACGGTGTATAAACCCCTTTGACTTTTACGTTTATTCAAAATGAATCTTTTTATACGAAGCGTTTTACTAAACAAAAAAAGGGAATGTTTTTCTTTCTGTATATATGTAGCGATAATGACTTCTTCGCCGCCGTGACCATTATTTGAGTTTCGGCTTCCTCTACAAGCCATCACTTTTTTTTAATGAAAAATAAAAACAAAGTTTCAACTTTCTTTTATTTTGGTATTGAAAATGGTTTTGAAAGCGTTTTTATTATATCGATGTATTGTATTGATATCTTTTGATTGAAATGTGGAAATGTTATGTTTCCTTTATGCATGTTTTATGTGATACGATTATGTTATGGTTTGTGATATGTTTAAACCTATTCATATGAGGAATGAATTGGACTTAATAAGTGACGGGTGGAGCCCGCTATAGCTCCTCGATGCATCGGCAGGTCTCATGAGACAAACTAGTTTCTTGGAAGGAGGCCTTGACAAAATCTTATTTGTGGTCTTGGCACGAGGCCTTGGATACGTGGTTATGATAGTCTGGCATTATGCATTCCATCATTATGAAAGTGGTTGTTGATATTGCATGTGATTATTCGACCAGTAGAATATCCACGTGAATAAGTAAATGGCTTTATCTCATTTTACTCTTGCCATATTATGTTGAAGTTAATGTTTAAAAGGCTTTTGTTTTAGTTATACATTGCCTTAAATGTTAATGTTTATTTAGGAAAGCTTCCGCAGTATTGTTATCCTTACTGAGCATCTGAGCTCACCCCTTTCAATGTTTTAATATTTTCCAGGATGTGAAGAAGTATTTTATGAATGACCTGAAGGGATTGTCAGAAGAGGATATGAGTGTGGTCTATGGAGACTTTGTTATTGTAGTTTTTCACTTTATGATGTAATGTAACATTTATGAATGTATCTAGTGTTTCAAAAGCTACTAAACTAATCGGTCATTTGAGACATGATCTTTTGTGATCATGCCATTGTTACGAAGTAATGCACCGACTCTGGGTAGCTGGGGTCGGGGCGTTAGAGTTGGTATCAGAGGCAGTTTAGTACTAACCTTGGAATCTAGATTTATATAAACTCTGATTAGAGCACATAGCCCAAAGATAGACTTTGAGGATTAGTATAGAAGAACTTCCTAGAATTTTGTTATTGTAGAGATTTTGTGAGTTTTCCGAGCAATACATCCCTGTCTGGATACGAGCAGGTAGAGGCGGCTCTGGCACAGATGTACCTAGGGGTAAAACCCGAAAACACCGCTTTGAGCTAGACTCGAACAGGAACTGGTGCACGACAACGGGACTTGCTGCACTCTTGGTTATGACACTCCCGGGGGATATGCTTAGGATAATTCTCATTTTATTTACAAACCACTATGAAGGGTTATGAGTATATACTTCCTCAAAGAAAACATTTCTTTTTATGACTATGGATTATATCCATAAATAGTTCAATTTATGTTAAGTTTTTTACAAGTATGGAATTATGTATTTTGATTCATAAACTAATCTAGTTTATGCCATTGTTTAGAAATGGCGCTTAGTAGAAGGAATAGAAACAGTATCAATGCACAAACTCCGTGTAGGGATTGCCCTCCTGCTCAAGATAATTATTGTGGATCTGGAGATACAACTGGTGCTGATCAACTTATTACCATACTGGGACAACTCACTCAGGTTATGAATAATAACCTTACTCGTATGGATCACCCTGATCCGCAACGTGGAGGACCAATTCTAGACCGTTTCATGAGGCAACAACCACCAACCTTAAATGGGAGTACAAATCCTATAGTAGCTGAGCAATGGATAAATTACTTAGAGAAAATATTCCATGCCTTGGGGAGTAGTGAAAGGGAGAAGGTTGTCATGGCAGTTTACCGCCTCACTGGAGATGCCGATCAGTGGTGGTCGCTGATTAAAAACACAAAGGAAAATGATGACGTATCGAATATGGAATGGAGGTATTTCAAAGAGCTTTTCTTAGAAAAATACTTTCCTCGTGACCATCGAGCAGATATGGAAAGGCAATTTCTGAGTTTGAGGAAGAAGGAGGATGACAATTTAGCAAAGTATGAGGCTAACTTTACAAGGTTAGCGAGGCATGCTGCCGATTATATACGTAACCCAAGGAGTAAGATTGATCGTTTCTTTGATGGGTTAAAACCATTTCTCCGTCGAGCTTTAGTATCACAATCCTTCTCATCATACGAAGATATTGTCTCGTGTTCTATCAAGACAGAAAAGGAATTCTCTAAGTCTTATGACAACAAAGTAAAGCAAGAGAAGAAGAGAACGGTGGAACAAGAGACAGATAAAGGGAAAAAGGGAAAGAAGGATTTTCCATTATGTGATAATTGTGGGAAGAATCACCCTGGTACGTGCCTAAAAGGAATAGGAGTTTTTTATAAATGTGGAGAAAAGGGTCACCAAGCTCATGATTGCAAGGGAAAGAAAGAGGTTGTCAAAGTGAATGCTACAATTGTAGGGAAATGGAGCATTATGAAAATTAATGTCCTAAGCGTCAAGAAAACTTACCTCAGAAAAGGCCAAGGGATCAAGGCCAATCTTATGCTGTGACTATAGTTGAAGCAGAATAATTAATGTATTGGTGCTTTTGGACTCAAGGATTATATTCTGGTTATAAGAATAATGTGATATATATAAGGATTGTACTGCAGTACTTATTGATTTCAGTAAGGTTTTAATATGTTGAAGGTAATTATATTTTTAGTATGTGACAATAAGAGAAACTTTACTTTGTTCGGGGAATCTGATAAATTGATTTTGGAATTAAGAGACCTTTTAGAGAAAGTCTGGACAGAGGTATTTTGGATAACTATAAAGGTTGGAATGGATTAAGTTGAACTTTTTATAGTATTGTTTAAGGTTAAAAAATTTATGAATATTATTTTTGGAATATTATGATACTATAGTTTTAGGAAAAGGACAACCGGCAGGGTGGGGAATAACCCGTCGCGTCGGACAAAGCTGCAGGAATCGAACCCACAACCATAGTGCAATAAGCCTTTATTTCCTACCACTAGCCTACAGGAAGTCCCTGGTTATTACAAAATAACTTTACTAATCTAAATGGTATGTGTTAACATTTGGAACCTTATACAATTAGGATAAATAGAATATTTTTGAGTTCCGTTACCATTTAGAGTAAAAGTTGGGTTTGTGGTAAAAATTTATTAACGAATGAAAGTATACATAACAAGTATGTATATTCCCTTACGTTCTTAGTAAATCTCCTAAATAAATTCCTCAACATTATAAAAGGTAACTTAAAATAAAAATGTTGTCGGTTAACTTTTCCAACTGGGGATTCAATGACCGTTTAACCAATCACAAGTTTGTGATTTTCTTGTAGTTAAACTTTCTCCTAATCCTGTTTTCTATAACTCTCCATCAGACCTTGATGGTTTGTTTCTCCTCCATATCCATATTTTCATAGAATCCTAGAATGGGCTATATCGGGTGACCTTTGTACTTATCTTTCTTTCTTTTAATGTTATATATTTATTAACCTTATTTCCGATGTGGGTTTTCCTCAAAGGTATTTTATCTTTTCAACCTTTTATTTTCAAAGAAAAATTTCAAATTGCGAGGACTCAATTTATTGAAGGAGGGGAGAATGTAACACCCCGAGCTTCCACGGTACGTTTCCCTTCGAATAATGCAAATAGCGTGTGTTGTACGCAACCTCGAGCTCTAACACACACCACAACTAATTAAACTAGCCTTTGTGAATAGTAATACCAACTTTTTGAAATTTTATAAATTTTATTTATCAAAATGGACTTCATTTTTGTATTCCTAATATTGAAATTAGCCTATGTTGAATTTTTTGTAATTTTTTGAGAACTTCAAAATTTTTATGAATAGTGAAAAATACTAAAAACAACTTTTTTAATCAAAATAATTTATAGTGATAAATTATACTATTGAGTTGTTTTAGAGAATAATTAGAATATATTTTTACCATTTTATCCAATGGTGGTCATTAGAATTAATTTAACATTGAAATTGGACATAAACAATTGCCAATCTTTTGATATAAATTGTTTCTTAAAAACACGCTATTTGTTGTAACAGCGGGAATTGATTATTAAATTAATTAATGCAACTTATATGTTTGGAATTTTGTAAAATAGAAATCATTTTTGAATTCGGAATATCAATTATATCTTAGGTTGAAATTTTGGCATTGTTCTGAAAAACTTCAATTTTTTATGAATAGTGAAACCACTAAGTGGTAGTTAAATAACTGATTTTTTTAAATGAAATATTACCACTTCTATGATTTGATTTTTTAAAATCCGACATACATGGTTGTCATTAAGAATTAAAATGTGGTTCAATGAGATCAAAATAATTTTTTGGTAAATAGTAACTTTTAAGTTCTTAATCGCGATTAGAGGTAATTAGTGTAGTTTAAGGTAAAAATAATGTTTTAATATTATGAGATGAGATTGACACTTGTCCTATTCCTATTGGATGAGTCATGGCCGAGCAATACAACCCATGGGTCAACTTGGGGACCCCATGGAGCCACTTTAGTTGGAAAATGACATTAATATATATTTATTTAATGTTAAAATTAAATTGACACAAACATGAGTTCTTTTACTAAAACAGTTTTTAAGTGGGGTTACACAAGTCCAAATTTTGATTATAAATATTAATTAGAAAGATTAAAAGATTTCATACATCATAGTATTTTTTTTATAATTTTTAGACATTAAATAAATTAAATTATTTATGACATCATTATGATGCAGTGATGACCTCATTATTTAACGATTTTAATAAAATGAAAAGATAATGTAAAATCCAAGGCTTACACTTGTCCAAAGACTATTGTATTGGTAGATTTAGAACCCTTATCACCTTAGGCACTAATTATATAATTGTGGGACCTTTAGAATCTGAAAAGCATTGTGTAATAATTTAACATTTCAATCTTTCCAAAAGAGCCCCTCCTCTCCAATTATAAAAGGCCCCCACCTCTCCCACCTCATTTACACTATCAAGCCATTTGGCTCGGCCAAACTCTGCCCAAATACTCTCCCAACTTCCCCCTATTACTCCTAGAAGCCTCACTTTGGGCATAACTCTTCCCAAGGAAGCCTTTGGCTCAAATCAAAAAGAGTTACCCGATTTTGAGGTAATGTCTTCTCTAATGTTGTTTTGTTTTACTTTTCTTCTCCAACCCCCTAAACTCTCATTATTAAATTCTTTTGTAACAACACCAGTATCCTAAATATACTAGGATGTTGTTATAAGAAGGATTCGATCTACACTTACACACACATACATCTAATGGTTAAATAACATACGGTTTCTGTGGATGGCGAATTTCTGCCTCACGAAATGATGATTGTTCAACACTCATATAACACCTTCAAAGGTGGCCATTAAGATGTCTCTATTTTTATATATGATATATAATATGTTTATATTTTTCTTATGCTTCTGTATTTCTCATTTATGGAATACTTTATGATTTCCATTATGGGTAAAACGCGATAATTTCATTTTAGGAAGTGCGGACTACCGCCCCCTCAAAGTGATGTGAATCGTTAATGCCATATGTGGGATGTATAAAGGATGGAGTAAATGATATTATATATGATATTATAATGGAACTATATTATACCTTTATATAATTATGATTTCATTCCATTAAATACGAAATAGAAATGAAATTAGCGTTCATGCGTACGTACGGCTTACCGTCTCCGTGAACGGTGCATTTCATTTCTTACCTCTAAATGTTACGTAATATTATAAATGAATGTATATACTGGATATATAATATATATATATGACATCTAAATCAGGAATATAATTCTGGAGATAATGGATATTCTACCACATAAACAACTTGTAATTGTAAGATGTTTATTGTTGACTCAAGTACCAGAGATCGACAAAACGACCGTTATTAACTTAAATAATTACATAATGTTCATATTATTGTAATAATTGATATAATAAGGATAATGAAATTGAAAATGGTTCTTAATAAGGTATATATCTACTCTAGTTTATTATTCAGGAGGTTAAAGAACTGTTGAGTCAAGTCAGACACGAGGTAAGGGAATTTCTTAACCCAACATCCATTCTTTGGGTTAATCTCCTACTTTCAAATTATGTCATGATATTATTATGTCCTATTTTGTTTTTTTACTTTCTTTATGTGTACCTATAGTGAATACACATAATAGATCTATTTTCTTTTAAAAATGATCTTTTCAAGGACGACATCTCAATCTCCTTTCATTGAGTCATATTTGGTTTTATACACAACTTTATTTTATACGTTGTATAAACCCCTTTGACTTTTACGTTTATTCAAAAGGAATCTTTTTATACGAAGCGTTTTACTAAACGAAAAAGAGGGAATGATTTTCTTTCCGTACATATGTGGCGACAATGACTTCTCCGCCGCCGTGACCATTATTTGAGTTTCGGCTTCCTCTACAAGCCATCACTTTTTTTTAATGAAAATTAAATACAAAGTTTCAACTTTATTTTATTTTGGTATTGAAAATGGTTTTGAAAGTGTTTTTATTATATCGATGTATTGTATTGATATCTTTTGATTGAAATGTGGAAATGTTATGTTTCCTTTTTGCATGTTTTATGTGATACGATTATGTTATGGTTTAAGATATGTTTAAACCTATTCATATGAGGAATGCATTGGAATTAATAAGTGACGGGTGGAGCCCGCTATAGCTCCTCGATGCATCGGCTGGTCTCAGGAGACTAACTACTATCTTGGCACGAGGCCTTGACAAAATCTTATTTGTGGTCTTGGCACGAGGCCTTGGCTATGTGGTTATGATAGTCTGGAATTATGCATTCCATCATTATGAAAGTGGTTATTGATATTGCATGTGATTATTCGACAAGTAGAATATCCATGTGAATAAGTAAATGACTTTATCTCATTTTACTTTTGCCATATTATGTTGAAGTTCATGTTTAAAAGGCTTTTGTTTTAGTTATAAATTTCCTTAAATGTTAATGTTTATTTAGGAAAGCTTCCGCAATATTGTTATCCTTACTGAGCACTTGAGCTCACCCCTTTCAATGTTTTAATATTTTCCAGGATGTGAAGAAGTATTTTATGAATGACCTACAGGGATTGTCAGAAGAGGATATGAGTGTGGTCTATGGAGACTTTGTTATTGTAGTTTTTCACTTTATGATGTAATGTAACGTTTATGAATGTATCTAGTGTTTCCAAGGCTACTAAACTAATCAGTCTTTCGAGACTTGATCTTTTGTGATCATGCCAATGTTACGAAGTAATGCATCGACTCTGGGTAGCTGGGGTCGGGGCGATACGCCAACAAACAATACAGGCCTCTCCTAGGCTAACTCATCTAATACCACATCGATGAAAATAAAATTATATCATAGAACATAGATAAAGGTACCCCACATCCACTTCTATAACCATGATTCCACTCCAATTACCTAAATTCAAGAATCTTGTACCCTCATACATTATATTTATATCAGTCTCTATGTATCACATTGTGTCTTATGTGTGTTGTGTCACAACCCAACCAACCCCAAAATCACAGAGGGCCTGATATCCTATACTGCTATTAGACTATATCCATATATCACTTAGTTTTACTATATGATCATCATTACCATCTTATATCCATTCATAACCTCACATACAAGAAAATATGGTATCATAAATATTAATGGAATCAACCACTTTCCCTCCTCATACCTTGCATGACTCCCACTACATTTCACATCAACTCATCGCATGGCATGGCCACAAATCATGCCATCCTAGATCAATACTAACCCCCAACTACGCTTTACAAGAAAATTACACTAATAAAATATGTGTATAGAAAATAGGGTAATTATTTACCTATTTCATCAGCATCCTATACCTTGGTGAAAACACACCCAAAATCATTTTTGTGTTGGAGCATATTACTCAATATGGGTGGGGTTCGTATATAAATTAATAGAAAAATGAAACATATATATAAACACACAAAATCCTAACTAGTAGGGTTAATATAAATACTCATTCATCAGCATGCATCACCCACACAACACTACCAATAAAATTTCCAGCAAACACTAAATTCAACATTCCAAAAAAACAACCTCGCAAATCCCACAATTCATTTTCTTCATTTATGGTTTCCACCATTTTCTATATTATCATAATACTAATGAACTTTTAATTAATTATTCAATTAACTCCCATATTTTTTGAAAACCATTCTATCCCAAACCCTTCTTAAATCCCATTTAAGTTCAACATGTTGATTATCGTTAAGATTATTGATTTTGTTTCGACTTAATAATCTTTCCCATAGTAATCTTATTTTCAACACTTTCTTTTTAAATTTATCATTAATAGCCTCATTGCATAACTAGTAGAAACCTAAAACAAAGAACATCATATCTATTCCGTCATAAACTAGCAATGATCATATATCCCACCAAAACTATTCTCAAAACTCAACTATCTCACACCAATAATTATATCAACCACTACATATCCAACCCTCAACACATCATGCCTATAAATTAATCACCACCACCACCATACGAACCCCATTGGTCCCAAAAATTATAAGAAGAATATAAAAACCCTTAGTATCTCTAAATAAAAGGATTTTCATTAATATAATTACTCCAATTCATTTACATAAATATTTTATAATACCTCATCACCAATTAAATTGGTATCTTTATATAGTTTGCATACACACAAATGGTTCATCTCCAAATATAAATTATTGACATTTTCTAAATGATGATGTCAAGAAACCAAAAAAACAAAGGTTTCTCTATTTGTAGAAAATATTATATAACAAAAATATTAATGTTAAGGGTAATGATAACTAATAACAGTGATAAAAAAATTGTATCCACATTCGAATACAACACAGACCCTTCATTTCAATTATATCCATTCATTATCATTATTATTGAATCCTCAAAATTTACCTAAAGGAAAAAAATAATGATAGTTACATAGATGAAAAAAATTCCAAACTCAAATCTTATACCTGGAGAGAATCTACAAATAATGATTCACTACAAATATAAAAAATAGTGGGTGATGTAATGTATCAATAACCACATTACATTATAAAAAATAGATTTATGAATGGTTTGATAAATATTAATAGAAATTATATGCATGGGGGGTTTGGATTAATGGAATATTTATCCCAAGTCTCAAGAACTAGATTCTAGATCTTCTATACTAAATAGAAATAATAAAGTCTACAAATTGAATAAATAATATTTTAGAAATTATGATATATATCTCCTTATATCGCTATAAATAATATAGTATTATTTCCTATTTGTTCTTATTATATTCTGTTTCAAGTAATTTTCTTTAGAAAACTCATTTCAAATAATGAACAATAAGGTAATCAAGCATATAAATATAAACAAGGATAATAGAGTTAAAATAATTTTTTAATGACGGAATTACATATTTTATTTTAGAAATTAATATGAAATCATTGTGGTAAAAATCTACGCATTTTTTAAATTTTGGATTTTGAAAAATAAAAAAGAGACAATTTTTACCAATTTCTAGGAGAAGAAAAGTGAAATAATAGACTCACAATATGAAGTATTAACCACACTACCAAGAAAAAACCATAAGAACAACTACCACATGGATTTTGATTTGACAATGTGAATGGAAGGATCAAGGTTTCTCGACATTGGTCGAGAGCTCTCAAGGTTTTATATGGATTCTCCCACCAAATGTAGAAACACTCATGATCAGAAGTGCTCATGCACATGCCTGGTGGTAACCCTATAAATATCATGAAAATTTAGTGCCCCAAAATTCGGTATGTTTCTTGTGTCTAGGTCCAGTTTGTGTAGAGGGTGTTCTTTGTCGATGATTTTGACACTTATCGGGTAGCAGTGACTCGAACATGCTGCTTTTGGTTCAACAAAAAAGGGTTTTCTACAGTGGAAATGGTATAAGAGGCAATGTGGGTTACGGCACTGATGATAGTCAAGATCCTCTTCAGTGATGTTTCTTCGAATCTTGCATTTGTGTGCACTGGTGAAAGGGATTCAAGATAATAGTCGATTGTGTCAATCTAGTTTCTATGTTCTTTGTGCTGTTGATATTCATTTTTTGGATGAACAAACAGAATAATCTTGTATCTATTTGAGCTTTATGGTGACAGAAAAGGTGAAAATATTGTGCCATGACAAGGTATCCTTAGCGAATCATCTTGCCTCAATTTTTGTTTTTCTCTTCTCTTGTTCCAAGATTCCTTCCTTCACTTTAAAGACGATTGACGCAGTGGTCTTCTTGGTCCTTTGGGACATGATTTCGAGTGTCCAATATGAGGATTTGATGGTGATTATTGATTTCATAGGTTTTTGGTGATGTTTTCTATTTGAAATTTTGATAGTTTTTTGTGGAGGTTTTATAATTACGATATTGGAGACATTGAGGTAGTTTGTGGAATTTTGTTTTATTTTGAATCATGAAACCATCACTCTATAAGGATCTGCTCAAGATAAGGATTTAGATAAATAATCATTCACCTATGCATTACCATTCATATTTGGATGAATGAGAGGGTGTGGATTTACCATCAAAACTAGGCATGTGCAACTATACACGGTATAGCTTGTCGAGCGGTCATGTGAGGCAGAGTATTGACATAAAGATGTATTTCCTAGGGAGGGAAATTTCTTGGTAGCATGGATCTAGTTACTTCCTATATTTTTTCATGGGTTTCCAACGTTTTCATATTATGTTATTTTAAAATAAAAAATTTATTTTTCAGTCAGTGAAGGGAAGGATCAACCACAACAAGAAACCATTTGAATGTATGAATAGAATGAATAACATAAGATGTAACTGATCAAGGGAACAAAAAACCAACCCAAGTAAGAAACCACTTGATCTGTATAATAAAAAAATGGCCATATTAAGAATCAATAAAATGAAAAAATAAATTGATCAAATAGATGATCAATCAATAGAACACACAATCAAAGAAATTATTCTGAGAACATACATAGAATTGTTTAATGAAAAAAGAATACAATCATCATCTCAAAACTTGTAGGCCTAAAGAAGATACATATGAATGGTTTTTATAAATTTTGTACATTTCATGATTCAATAAATAATGTATTGTATGGACCATATCATCAACCAAGATAGATTTAACTTCCCCCCCCCCTTTACAATATTGTTCGGGGATATCATCGATTATAGAGTGGAACTATTTCATAGTGGTCATACATGCAATATATATGTTGTTGAGTGTTTAATGAACATATTTGGTGTCCTATATAGAAATCAGGTAATCATACTTGTTATATGGTACCTAGGCTTAGATGTTGTTTGTGTTTATTGGGATCCTCAAGGAGAGGAACCATGTTGTCATCCCAATGAAACTTTTTATTTCCAAACACTTTTATGGAAAAATCGAGAACCCTCAAAGCATAACTAGATCAAAAACCGAAACAAAATATAGAATTGTTAAAGTAATGTTAAAGCTGGTTGGAATCGGTCTCCATAATTTGTTTTTGAGAGAATAGAATCTACATGACTGTCTAGATCATCCTTTAGTATTTTATCGTAATGATTTGATAAATTGTCCAAATAATGCATGTATATCTATTTGTTATTCATCCTCATTTTGAAACCTCTAATAAATATGTGTTCTTGTGTGCCAATAAAATCATATTTCTCCTTAGTAGAGTCCACGTAGAAAGATAATCTCATCATTTGTTCATCATTTTTCTTCATCTATTTAATCAACATAATTTCATCCATCATTTCCTCACCCAACTACATGAGCAGTTATAGATTATATAATTAATGCATGACATTCTCTCGATGAGGTCTATCTTGATTCCCTACCTCTGAATACCATTTAGGAGGATGTGTATCCTAATTATCCAGGTATGTATCCATTAATTTTGGTAGCATATCCAAATTTTGTTCCTCATTATTCTCTACTGTGCCCCCTTGAGAAACCTCGATAACATTTGAGATAACCCAACCCATGTGACATCATTATCATTATTTGATGTCTTAGTGTCTCTTATATGTTGATCCTATTTGCATCCTTCAACTATTTGATGCAATTATACATTAGATGACTAAATTTTTGGATGATCGTGTCTCTATTGGCCTTGATAGATATGATTAGTCTTTACATCCAATTGATTTATGTTTCATAGTGTTTATGAAGCTCCCTATGTCCATGTTTTCTTTATTTCACTTATTCCACCATAATCTATATAGAACCATACCATATACTTCTATTGTATTGTCATCAAAGGATTGAATTTATTCACCAGACTCTACTTTTGAGGAACAATTGGTGTTGTACACTACCCCTCCACCGACACTCATCCTATCAATGTTGTTATTCAAATTGGGATTGGAAATATTTTTTCTCATATTGGACACAGGTTTGGAGTTAGCTAACTATAGGCACAATACATTTGCTCCACCCACTACTGACCAACCTTAGAAATTCCCTCACCAGTAGGATGAATCTCCCCTTTAGGGTTGTTACTATTGACTGCACACAAATCCATAGCATATGTAAAAGAGCATGATATCATAGTTCCATTAGTATTTAATACACCATTTCCAATTGGACCCACAAGAGATTGTTCATTACATTAAAGATCTATTAGATCATGCCCCACAGGATTGAAAACATCCACCACCTTTGGGTTTTAATATGTTATCTTTTCATCAAAATTCATGGAGGCACCCAGAGATGTTTACTCCATCCTGCATTCACCAAATCCAACAACCATAATTTTGTCACTACATCCAAGTAATGCTTCTATATACCTCCCATTCTATGAGTTGCAACTAAATGACCCATTTTCTTGTATGGTGGACCAAAATCAATCCATGAATCAATTATAATAGGTTTCTTCTAGAAACATTACTTCCCAAAATTAAGGAAAATGAGATCAAATATCCTTCTAAAGACATAAACCTCTACAAAGGTTTGATGAGTTATTGGATGACACACAGACCTAGTTATACCATTGTAACACTTGTTTCTTCTAATTTTATTTCCCATCATTATTTAAATATTAGAATTTTAGAATAGTAAGGAATGTTTAGGGAGACTATCTTAAATTGATGTTTTCAAGACACTACACATAATATGAAAGTTGAAGGGACAACTGAAAAGAAAGAACAAGAATCTTTTCAGGGGTGGGGAGCATTGAACTATCCCTTAATCTGGTCAATTTCTGTTGAAAAACAAATAATAATGTGCTTTATATCTAGTAAAATTGCAATTTCATGAGCTTGTATGCCCTAAAAACTGAAAACATGACTACTGAAAGTGTCAACTGAAGGGAGTCACTGATTTAAAAAAGAAATGAGATTAATCTTTATGGGAGACTATGGTTTTGAAAATTCTATATTATATATCAGATAGTTATAGAAACCATCGAAAACATACTGTACTTTCCGACTAAAAGAGATCTAGGGAATGGATGGGAGGAAATAAATAATCGATCACCCAGCCATCATACATAAATTCTTGGGTATGTTTATCTGATAGGGATATGGGGATACAATTATGGTAATATTATCCATTACTCCAATTGGTATTTTATATGACTATACATAGAGATTGGTGAAAATGGATCATACAGTGGTTCTCTAATAACTACAGATCCAGGAATACTTGTTAGAGAAAGCTATGGTATAAGAGCAAAATGGCGGGATTCATGGAAGGAAGGTCACTAAAATGGTGGGAGAGATCTAGTAAGGTTGAGTTTGCCACTATGTTTTATTATAGATTGTGGAAAGATCAATTGATAAATTACATGTTCACACTCCCATCCATTGGTGAGGGGGGCCAATGGAAATGATTAAGTGGGAATGATAAAACAAATAGGACACAACATATATGTAGAACATGGATTTAGAGAAACATATATTTTATACAATAGAACTGGTGTAAGAAACAATGTTTCATGGTCTATAGGAAGATTAGGATCAGTTCTGGATGAACCTCACAATGGAGCAGTTGTGGTGGATGCTCATAAGTTATAAAGTGATGTTAGTTTAGGATCAGATTTCTATAATTGGAATCAAGGATGAATGGATGGATAAATTCTACTATATCTCTATGATATAGACATTGATGGACTGTCACCGTGAGTAAGAACCCTACACTAATAGGGTGTCTTCCATTATCAGAGTAAGACCTATAAAGTTACTATGAAAAGACATGGTAACATTGAAAGGAAAACGATTAAACATACAACTAAAGTAGTGTTCAAATGATGACTTATAGGAATGTGATACACCCCAGGCTATTATCCTAATTAAAATTGGGAGATAGTCCCTAAATACATGTCAATTAATCTCACAACCAATGATTTATATATTAAACATCTTGGATTAATAACATATCTAATATCTGAGAAGTGAAAAATTACATTCTCAGTTCTATATAGAAACATTCAAGAGATAAGGGGATTGCCTTAACTTGTGAGGAAGACGAGGAATCTAAATTATTTTGGAAACACTTATTGGATACATGGTGGAGAAATAGGGATAATAATATCTCCACTATGAAACCCTCTTATATATCTACATTGGATTATACATTCATATTATAGAGGTGACAACATCTTCGAGTGGAGGATAATGTGTTGGGAAGATCGTTTAATTTTCACTAAGTCTTGAAGGTAAAATATGGTGATCTATTCTTCTAATTACCTTTATTTATGAATACCAATTTTCAATTATATGAATTTTTTTTGTTAATCATCTCAAAAGGTCAGTAAACTCTTTCCTAGAGAATCTCCCAATAGTTAATAGGCTAACTACTAGTCAAAAAGGTTCTCTAATGGTAAATATTTCATCCAATGCTCTAGGAATCATCTGATTGACACACACAAATTATGATCAAGGTGAAAAATTCATATGAATGAATACTCTAAATGAATTAAAAATGATTATGGTCATTATAGAATGTAAGTATTAGAAATTTCAACCACAATAAATAATTTATTACCATTGTTCAGACTAGTATTCAATCCATTGGGATGATGAATTCCAAAAGGATCATCATGAAGGAGTGAAAACCAAAATTTTCAAAGGGTCTCATAGATCCTTCCTCCCCACCCATAGTTGTAATGGAAAATATGGTACCTATAGAACCACATATTGGTGGTTTAACACTTATCCCTACAATAGTGAATGATCTAGGATTGGGGGTGCCAACCCAAAAATATTAATTGGATTTGGTATCGTGAGAGATGTCAATAATGTTCTATGTGAGGGATGGTTGGATTCAAATAAACACACATATGTATTAAAGAATGATATATTTAGAATTTATAGGAGATTGAGTTGATGATTCAAAAATTCCACATGACATGTAACTCGATCTCTCAGATATGATTCCAGAGGATGAACTTGCAACTATAATACTTGGGGCCTTTCATGGATATTAGGACACTAACTAGGAGGTTTTTGGATTGAGATCATTCATTATTGAAGAGATCTGGCTGAACTAATGTTGGGAAATTAGAACCATCTATAACCTCATCCCCTAAATGATATAAAATAATATGATGATCCAAATAAGATATCAACGTCATTGGTTGGTGAACCGAGGAAATGGTGTGGTGGATTGTCATCCACTTCATGAAATTTATTTAGATACCCATACTAGGTAAGATTAACTAGAGTGATGAATAATCACCACTATCAAGAATAAGTCAATATATAATAATTCCACCACATTTTGAAGGGTCAAAAAAGAGGTTTATCAGCTTGTAGAGAAATCACATCATCCACAATCCATCCTTTCATCTTGGGAAAAGATAATGTTAAACATTGACTCTCAATTAGAGATGGATTAGTCCCAGTCAACCTAAATAGTTTAACACCAAAATATTTTAATATATACTTCACTTTTTTGATTGATTTCTTTACAAAAAACATCAATCATAAATTAAACTTGATATAATATTTAAATATCATTAATAAATATTATTATTATAACCTAGCCATTGAATAAGAATATTTGGATAATTATCACTAAATAATTAAATATACGTATAAAGTTTTTCAACAATGTGGATGTATTGAATAATTACATGGAAATAGGGACTCAATTTAAAATGTTCGAAAATATCATTTTATGAAAGAAGAAATTTTTTTCAAAAAAGTATTGTATTTTTCTATAAATTATTATTTTTTGATAAATAATTAAATATTATTTAGATTAAATATACTGTTATTTATTTTTAATTAATGAATAATCATTCATAAATTGATCATCAAAGTGTTAAGAGAGGTGATAAATAATTTCAAGGAAAAAACATTTTTGAAAAAAATTATTTTGTGAATGGTATTTTATCTTTAGAAATTAAAATAATAAATATTGATGAGTGAATTTGAAAAAATAATAATTTAATATAATTAGAAAAATCTATTAACATTTATCTATGTATTTTTACTATGAATGTAATGATATTGAATTCAATTTTTTTCTTCAAAATACATTAATTTAAAAAAATATTTTTCTTTTACGTGAACTTATATTAATTGTTTTTTTCTAATTATAAAAGTTGAGTGTAAGAAATATGTTTTCATATTTTTTATCTCTATATTCAAAATTTATTATGGACATGGGTTCTATTTTTTTCATTATGAATCACAACCCAGTTAAAAATTCATTACTATGGTAATGGTTTAACATGATACCAAGGGGTTAAACTAAATATATAGGGTATAAAATGACCTAAATGGTTGTCTAAATCATATTTAATGAAATTATTTCGATACTAAATCATACTTTATTTAAATGTTATACTATTTATATCAAATTTTTATTTAACATTTCTCTATTATACTTTAGTATTCTTTGTAATTACAAGCGTGTAACTCTGCTATCTTACAAAGGGAAACTGACTCTCTTCACTTATCCACACCACATGAGCAATTAATGTCAATAAATATCATACAAAATACTTATAGAGAATCATTATCAATCACATTTATGTTATTATGCTTCCAAAATACCCATCAAATAATACTTATGATGTTTTTAAAATTAATATTCTCAAATAAAATATATTTTTTCTTACTGATATTTTCACATTTGTTTCTTCATAAACCTCCTAAAAATGTGTTATAACCACTTAATCATGATGGTATTAGAATAATAAATATAACAATATGTTTTTAATTCAATATTACATCCATTTAATATCTATTTCCAATTCATTGTAAAATTATAATGTTGCTCATGCTTATGTGCGAACTACCACCTCCATGAATCGAAATAATTAAATTTCATTTATAATTTACATGGATGATCATAATGATATAAAAAAAGTTATATATTATATTTATTTTATATTTATGATAAATGAAATTCTAATTATTAAGTACAGTTATTAATTTTTTTCCATCAAAAGTGAAAACATTACTTTTTTGTACATACGGACTAGCATCTCCACGAAGTGATATACATAATTTTTCATGAAAACAATATATGAATGGAAATAAAATTTTATATTTTAAATTAAAATTATACATATGAAATTATTAAATTTATATATTTAATGAATCCCTGACCATGGAATAAATACCAAAATAGTCAAACTGAAACATCAATGGAAAACAGACCAATATTCACATGAATAATGATTTTATGGAAGAATTGTTAATAATTGAGTCATTATAAATTCTAAAAAATACATATACAAATATTAATATTAATATATATTTTTAATACATGTATAACAAATATATATTAATTATATAGTTGGTTTTAATGCATTTCAAGCTAGACTGGACCGGATGTTAAAGTTCTTCTTCTCAATATTATTTTGTTGAGCCAAGATTAATGTTATGAAACTATTTCTATTTGTATAGTTAATATACATTACTTATTAAATATTATATAATTAATATATTTTATTCATAGTATTCATAGTTTCATTGTATATTCTTTATTATAAGGGGATTATGATTCAAAATTTACCATAGTGGTAAGGGTATATGTAGAAATCTCATTTTTTAATAAATATTATTTATGGTTGAATATAATTTAGGATAATTATATGAAATGTATCTCTAAAACCTCAAATATATTAATATAATATTTATATTTCATGTTTTAATTTCATTATCTAACCATTCTATGTAAATTTTTCTAGATAATGATTTTAATAAAGGTCATCCTTTTTTCATATTTGGCTAGTGAAATTTTTGAATGATTTCTATGTTATTTTAAAATGTTTTCATGAATTTAATTTTCAATGATAAAGTGGTTATTTAAGGTAATTTTCAAATCATATTTGATTTAATTCTTAAAATAATAAAATTTAAATTTTACAGTGTCTTCTAAATAGATTATTTATTACATTTTTTAAAATTTAATAATGAAATAATTATTTTAACATTTACAAAAAATAAGGGTTTTACCATTATCATGTACATTCATTTCATTGGAGATTAATTTTAATGTTAATTTTATCATTTTTAATGAAAATAATATTATCAGTACTCTTCAAAATTTAATTTTTTGATGATTCCAAATTTAAATTATATTTTCATGTTTCGAAGTAAATATTTAAATGAAAATCTGAATGTATTTTTAATTTATGTCAGTATTATTTAAGAATTTATATGCTTCACTTGGAATAAAATATTATAATACTATATAACATAATTGTATGGATGTCTATTTATGATGATGTTTTATGTATTACTCTTTGAGACCTATTACTCTCCCTAATGTTAATCATGTTATGATAAAGTTAGTATATTACTCATTTCTTTTCTATGGATTATTCTATGATGAAATTATGGATATTTTAATGAACATGTGTAACACATATATATAGTTTTCGTTATGTGATGTGTGGACCTAGAATTATATAGATATCTAAATATTTTATCAACTATTGATATCGCAGGATATAATATGGACTATAATGTGGAGTGATCATAGTTTATAATGCGAATAAATCAACCATGATAGTCTTTGATGTCAGTATTGACTAAAGAAATCATGGAATAGAGAATGTACCGAATCCACTATGATAATCTATCAACTATGAAATTATTTTTTGGTGATTATTGACTAAGGAATTGATGGATTGGGGAGTAAACCCAATCTAATATGGGACTATGTGCACTATGATAATCTTAGTAGTGATCCATAACTATGTAAATTTTTTTAAGCTATGGATTATTACATAATCTTATGTATCACATTTGTGATATGTTCTATATTTATAATGATTCATTAATAATCCGTTTTCACTCTTATAACTTATGTGTTTTGTTATGACAAAGTGTTATTACATGAAATTTGACTAATTATCTTTGACTAATTTGGTTTTACATTCATATACTGGGATCTTTTCACAAACACTTATTCATATTTTATGATCATTTGGGATATTTGATTGACATCTCCATTATTTACACTTTTTGAGCATCTGATCCCACCCATTTTTATTGTTCAATTTCTCTAGGTTATGAATAATGTTTTTAAAGAGGGTATGTCTAATAAGGGGTTTACATGGAAATAAATTTATAGAAAATGTTCACATTCATTCACGAAATAATTATATTTTGTATCTAGTATCCAAATACACTAAATATTTATAGTTCCATGGAATGTATTACTATGATATGAATTGAATATTGATATAAAATGTTTTAATAATTATACATGCAAATATTTGGTTGATTTAGTTGGTATAAAAATAGGGTATATTTATTTTAAGAGATTAATATTAGAAAATATTTGTAAAAAACATAGATTTATGTCCAAGTAAAGGATAAATGTTTGAAATTGTTCATACGGTAGAGATTTGTTGAGTTTATAGAAATGAAATGTCAGTATGGATACTAATAAGTAGATGCAGTCTCTTAAAAAATAGCTCATAGAGTAATAATTATAGAAATTTATACTTGGTTATTGGCTTGATCATCTCCTATTACACGATAAAAATTACTAATTGTACTGTTGTATGGATAATATATGGGTATATACATTACTTAATCCACACTTTCTTCTCTATGGAAAGAGATAGGATAAATTATATGAAAATATATAATGAACTGAAAGAAAGATATGAGGAATATAAAGTCTAATAAATTGATAAAAATATGTAATAATTCAGGGCATGTTTATAATAATGTATACTATTATATAATTTATCACACCTATTAATGATTCTTGATGCTCACACTAACATTTTCTGTTTTATTAGGGGATTTAAGGTTGAAGGATATATTTGAGGTGGTGATAGATACATTGAAATATTAATCTATGTTATTTTATAATAGTTATATGAATTTATTTATATCATAAAAAATTTATACGCATATTAATTCATATAATCAATCATTTTATGTATATTTATCAATAAAACTTTTAATTCTACAATTATCACATCACAACTATACTATTCGTCTCTAAAAAAGATTGTGGGGATATGATCCCTATAAGTATTTTTATTCAATATCATGTTGAATTTATTATAATTTTGGGATTTAGTTAGACTTATCTATATAGATATGATATCCCTTATTGATAAAAGGAAGATACATTTTTTATTTTAAATTAGTATGTTATCATCAATCTATGTGAGCATGAATTAGAACTTCTAATGGAAATTGCCTCCATTGTATGGGTTTTACAATATATTCCAGAGGAATAATTATCTCAAATATTTGGGGAGAAATTCAATATTGAAGATATTCATATTGTTTGAAAATAATACACTATATTTGTTGATGATTTTCCCAGTCTTCCCTCAAATCATAATGATTATTTTCAATAGATCTGTTATATGCTGCTATACCAATTTTAAAGAATCTATATAGTATGACCATATTTAGTTGAAGGAATTGTTAAAGATACTCTATGAGAATCTTGATATGTGATTCATACACAATAGTGTGCTACCATGGGGGTATATTTTGTTTTATAAAGAATAAAAAAGGTAAATTCATATTTTCCTTGATTATAAAGAACATTACAATATCACTTTTATAAAAAATTATCCTCTACCACATATTAATAGTATATTTAATAATTTCTGAGGAGATAATTATTTTAAAAAATTTATCATCAAAATGGATATCATAAGCTATGATTGAAACTAGAGGATATATAGAAGAAAACCATATGTATAAGGATGGAAATTTTGACTTTATAGTTATTCCATTTGGACTCAACAACACCCTTCAAGACATTATGGAAATTATTAATTGAGTATTTAGAGATTAAATTGATTAATTTTTTGGTGTTAAATATATATGAAATTACTATAAATTCGATGTTTTAGGAGGAGGATGATGAAAATTTTAGGATTTTGTTTAATACATTGAGAAAGGATAAGTTGTATAAAAAATTAAGGAGCATCACTTCTTCCTATAGAAAGTCTCCTTCTTAGATAATATAATATTAAATTTTTGTTTATTCGTTCATCCATAAAAAGGATATATTTAATTAGAAATAGCTCATTCTTTCATTTATAAATGAGATCCATAGATGTATTGGGTAAGTTCCAAACTACCATGGATTTATGAGAAATTTCTCATGTATATATAATCTAATTAAAAAATTTACATGAATGGAGATAAGCTTCATTGGATATATAATTTTATGGAAAATTTATTGAAATAATAGGAAGGTTGGTTAGTTTGCATGTACTCACACTACATGACAGAGAAGAAGGGTCTGTGATCAACAGAGGTGTATCAAATAAGGGATAGGTATGTATCCTCAAATAAGATGACATGGTAGTGGAATATTCCTAAAAATAAAATAAGGTCCCTGGAAAGGTGAACATTATTATTGATTACATATGTAAAATGTAATATTATATGTTTTTCATGATAAGTATTTAAATAGATTGAATACCTATAGATTTTCAAAAGATGCATCCTAAAATCCTGAGGAAATGGGTCATATCATATATCTCTCTATTGAATGTTCAATCATCTATACATGTGAGGATTAAAGAGTTGTAGAAGCAATATGTGGATATAAAGAAGAATTTAACGAATCTTCATGAGTTAAACCATGATTCTAATATAATGAAATCGTTTCTAAACTATCTTTACCACACATAAATATAATATTTGATGAAAAATTTGTTTAAATATTATAATTCATTATTCATTATTTGTCACTGAATTATAGAGATATATAGTGATCTCAAAATTATTTACATTTAGATAACATAAAAAGGGTTAGTATAGAGTTTCTATATTTATTACCAATCATTAAAAAATTAACAGTAAGATAAAAACATTTAAGTAAATATTTCAACAATTACCCATACCAGAATATAAATATTTATACATCACTACAAATTACATAACTGAACTCCATAAAATATCTAATAGTCATAATTTCATTTTGGTTCTAGTTGCTCGCTTTATTAATTTAGAAAATTTCAATGATATTAGAAAATATTTTTCAATTTATAACATTTTCATGATATAAATTAATGAAGTTTTAAGGATGAATGGAGTACCACATTTTAATGTATTTTATAAGGATTTTTTTACCTAAATGTTTGGGAAAACTCATTAGTAATATTTGATA
Organism: Viscum album; assembly: GCA_963277665.1. Taxonomy (NCBI): domain Eukaryota; kingdom Viridiplantae; phylum Streptophyta; class Magnoliopsida; order Santalales; family Viscaceae; genus Viscum; species Viscum album. Next base: position 1,826,152,943 of record OY728143.1, on the reverse strand, counting down.
ATGAATTTGAAATTTTGAACCATATGTAATACAAATATATATAGTTATTTTTAGAGGACCGTTAAACCCCTAGATCGTAGTTTAAGAGCATTTTCTTCGAATTTTAATTGTGGTTGAGGTCAACACATCATCTGTCTGATTTTTCTTACAATATTTGATTTCCCTTGGGATGTTAGATGGATCCCTATAGATCCTTATATAATAGGATGTTGAAAACTATTATGTGATGTGATTAATTGGGATAATTAAATATATTGATTTATAAGAAACTTTATGAAATGGTAGAGGTAGTTAGATCCATTCATTAGAAAAATAGGGAAACTCAAAGTCTATATAGGTTTTATACTGAAAATTGTTGGTGATTTCTCGAGTTTGAATTTATTAAGAAGGTATTCCAATTAATATCTATTTCAAATAATGTTTTATGATTTAGAAATATGCTAAATATCAGACCTCTATAAATTTACCCTTTAATATTCTTTATTATATATGAATGGAATCTTAACTCTTGCAACATTCACTGAACATCTATTATTTTTGTGATATGTTCTATATATATCTCTAGAATAAGTAATTTCTTGATAGTTCTCAATTTCGAAGATCATATGTTATAAAAATTGAGCATGAAATTTCTTACGAGAAAAAACCATTTTAGATTCTATATAGAAATGAGAAATTTTTGTTGAAAAATACTACTCATCTGGTCAATGTTTTGGGAGGAAATTATAAATTTAAAGAAGTTGTTTGGGAACACGAGGATATGATAAGGTAGAATTATCATAATTCATTTCATCAATGTTATTTAATTATTAGGGATAAATTCTTTAATAAATGGTTTAGTGTAACTGCCATATATTTTAGGATATGATTGACATTAAATAAATATGTCATGTATAATAACTCTCCTCAATGTAACAATGACTTTAAACAAACCATGATATGCAATTGAAATACATTTTAATTGTGATTTATATAACCTTGATGTTGTATTGTTTGTTATGAATAGGGGTAAATAAATTTTTAATAGTATGTAAAAATGTTATCTTTAATAAAAAAGTTTTGATTAGTAATCGGAAATAAATACACCATTTAAATGCTAAAAATAAGATAATTTAATGTCAAAAGATCATTATTTAAATGTATAGTATCATAATATATATTATGTTTCATAATAAATAATGAAATATGAATTTGATAAAATACATATTTGTATTAAATATGAAAGAATTAATAATCACTCATACATTTATTATCAATTTAGTTATAAGTAATGATAAAATCCTTTGAAGGTAAATTGGAGATATTTTCAAAGAAACATATTTATTGTGAGAAATGTATTTTATATTAATATATTCAATTAATAAGTCTTTTTAAATAATTATATTTAATGTTTTAGAAAACATACTCAATTAAATGAATTAATATTCACTTAATTAATTTTACTAGGTATGGAATCAGAATAAATTCATTTTTATGCTAAAAATGTATTATTTCTAAAATAATTATATTTGTATCTGGGAAAATTATTATAGAAATAAGTTAATATATTTATTTAAATATAATACGATAACATGGTTACAATATTTTGAATCCGCACATCCTTATTTTTTTATTTTTTCAATTTCACTTTTATGCATTATGAATAGTAACATAGGTAAAAATTCAGTTCTATAGTAAATTTTAAAAGATTTAAAAATAGGTAGAACTTAATTTAAAAGTGATATAATTATATTAAAAAATTTCTAAATCATATTTTATGAATTCATTTTGATCTGATATAATTTTGTCTTTTATGTTGATCTAATTATTAGCCAATTTCTCATGATTGTAATGATCATATTGTTATATTATTAATAATTACTATTGTGGAATTTCCCTCACCAATAAAAGGTAACCTTATATCCACTCATTTATACCCTACATGAACCATATATTTAGACCAATATCTACCCAAATAGTCTCCCAACATTGTTTTATATTTCCTCTTGTTTTTTTCTAATAGAACAACAAAACAAACCTTATTGTTTTTTTCAATTGAAGATACCCAAACATGATATGTATGCTCTTACCGATATTTTATATTTTTATAATTCAGAATAATACAGAAAATATTTATAACCATATTAAATAGATGGAATCATAATCATTACTATTCTTATATTATATTATTTTAATTGTATTCATATTTTCCATCTCCATATCATCCATTGGAAAATTATAATGTCGCTCATGCATATGTGTGGAATACCACCTCCTTGAAGTGATGCGACTCATTTTTCAATTAATATTTTCATGGATGGCCATAAATATGGATATAATTAATACTGAAATGAAATAATTATTATTCATTAAATGGGAATTATTTTGTTTATTTCTTTTTTTCTAACCATTGAAATGTTAAAATAGTAAATGTGCATAGGTAAAAACTATAATCACCATAAAGAGATATAACTCATTTATTATCACAAATTTATTTGAATGGTAATAAAATTATATTTAATATATAAATATTATACTTATGACATATTTAATTAATTAAATTTTATATAACCATGACCAAATTGAAAATACCATAACCATCGAACTGAAATATCTAAGGAAAACTGATATGTTTTCACCTATTGAATATTTTCATGAATAAATTTTCTTAATAATATAATTGAAAAATTATAATAGGATGATATATTTTATTAGGTATTAAAATAATGTCATATAATATATTTATAATATGTATATATTTATTATACAGGGGGTTTAATTAGAACAAATTGAGAAAGGACCAGAGGCAAGGGTTCTTCATCTGAATACTATTTTATTGATACATGAATCAATTAATGAACCTATTTGTGTTTATATTGTATATATAATTATCATTTTAAATATAATTGCATGAATATAACTTTATTTATGGTCTTATGTTTTTCGTGAAGTTATGTTTTTAATGTGGTTTATGATTAAAGACATACCAAAAATGTATAGTTAATATTGTAATCTCATTTTGTTAATCAGTTTTTTCCAATTTGAGTATCTATAGTGGGATTTATATAATAATTATATCTTAATCCGCATATATTTTATCCTCATTTATATTTATCTATGTCTTCTTCACCTTCTTCTCTCATTTCAACTTATAATAGAGAAGGAAATTATTTTATGCAATGTTGACGTTATTTTTACATTGGTCGGCGTGATTTTTATTCCATACCCATGTTATTTAACATTTTTCAATAATTTTTTTAGATCATAAATTTAATATTTAAAATCACCTTTTTAAAATTTTTCACATTCAATTTATATGATTTAAAATCATCCATTTAATTGTTTTCTAGTCAGGTTATTTTTTACTTTTTACAAAAAATGTGTGAAAGGAATAATTATTTTATCATTTAAAGAATAAATAAATTTTCTTGAAATCATAATCATTATTTCATTTAAAAAATTTCTTATGTGTTTCCATGTTTATTTTGAAAGAAAAAATTTCCTCAATATTTTAGGAATTTTCAGTTTTAAATATACAAATTTAAAAGTATTTTTTTCAAATAAATGTTCAAATGTAAATAAAATGGAATTTTTCTTTTATATACACATCATATTAGGATTTCTATAGTTCACTAAGTATATGATTTTAGGATTCAATCTACATTCTATTTGTGTTTGGATAATAATTATGTTATTTTAAGGATGATTCTACAAAACCCATTATATTCCTATGGGTTAATTATTTTATGATGAAATCATTATAAAAATGATTTTCTCTCCACATGTAATGATATTATAAAATAATGAATGTTTTTATGACCGTATATCACACCTATGAATTATTTTACTTATGTGTTTAATTCATCTAGATTTACAAGTCCCTCCAATTCAATGGGTAATTTTTTATATCACATGATACAATACAGACTATATTGGGGAGTAAACTAAGCTATGTAAGGGTCTTTATACATTCTGATAGTCTTTGAATTGACCTTAGTCTAAGGAAATGATGGAATGATGAGTGAAAATAATACCCTATTAGACTATATGCACTATTAGTGTAACGTTACTAATCCCACTCTAAAGGAATGATGTAAGGATGAGTGAACCAAATCCACTATGGCACTCTGTCAAAAAAAATTTCTTGGTAGTGAACCTTGACTAAGAAAATGATATTATATGATTATTTGTATGACAAAAAATTATTTCTGATTCTTAATATTTATTTGTAAGGAATCAGGATTTCTTATTTATAATTTCACAATCTATGAAATATATAATTTTTTTAAAAAATACATACTATATAATCAGTACTAATGATCATTATCTAATTAGTATGACCATTTTCTATTATAATCATGTACTCATACTCATATAATAATTTCTTGATAACATATGATCATTGATTAATATCTTAAATTTATTCCCTATGAATTCATTTTATCTGACCCCACATAAGTTTCCATTTATCTGGGTTATGAATTAATTTTTTATATAGTCTATATTGAAGAAGGGTTCTATAAAAGACGAACTATGTTGAAGATATTTAATATCATTCATTAAATAAGTTAATTATTTATGAATTACCCCAATACATTAAACTATTATGGCTTTTGAACCAACATTATTATTATATGCCATTTGTAGAATTAGTGGCTTTGGTGTTGGGGTATTGATGTTCAGTTTTAAGAAATTGACATTATATGTGATGATGGTAAATTTTAACATCTGTTTTATTAAAAACCGAGATTAAAATAAATTCAAAAGACATTTTTACGTGAGTTTTATAAAAAAAACTAATGACAAAGGACTAAAAATTTAATTTTTTCATTGTTTTGGTAAAAAATGATGTCTATAGTGCTGTAAAAAAACCAGGACCTTGAAATCCACAATTTGTTTTCAATCAAAACCCATCCTCTTGACCGACGAAGGCTTATAATAGAACCCAATAAATTTTAAAGAAATACGATCTTCTTTTGTTTATATTCATCGTCTTTTCAAATTATCTCACCTAAATCTTCTTTTCTTCATCCATATTTCATGATCCAAGAGCTAACTTAGTCGAATTGTAATTGCAGTTCATGTTTTTTATTGATCTTTTTTTTTATTTTTTCACTCATTTTTCCACAATCTTATTGCATTGGCCTTGTTTCCAAAGACTTCAGGCTAGATGATCATAATTTAGGATATATTTTATTTTATGGACATCCAAATTCTGTATTTTTTTTAAGATAAATTAATTATGTTCTAGTAATATATTTTATTCATCCATTCATTTTATTTTATGAATTTTTTTAACAATTATCTGTTTTTATGAAAATTAATTTAATATTATTATTTTTTTATCAATTTTATATATCTTTATTTGTTTGAAAAAAATTATTTTAAATATTTTGTTTTTATAAAAAAAATTATTATAATTTTTTTGGCTGAAATTTTTTTCTACCATTTTTTTTCATTTATTAACCCTTTTCCAATATACTAATTTTTTTATAATTTTTTTGTTATTTATTTTTTATTTTTGAGTAGTTTTGAAGAAAATATATTTATTAAAAATATTACACTTCATTAAAATTATATATTTTTATCTATGATGAATAATTTTTATTTAAATTATTCAATGAATTGTTTTGATAATTATGTATAATTTTTTGTTATGATCAAAGAGTTATCAATAAATGATTTTTATTTTATTTTAGGATTTTATGATTAAAATTTATCTGTTTATATATGTTTTTAAATCCATATATTTTTTCATATATTATCATTTTATTTGGGGATATTATGTAACTAATGGATCCTAATTGGATAAATTTATGTAGAACCACTAATGAATATGGAAAATAAGTTAACGAGTCCTTGGAATTTTCTAAATGAAATAGTTTAAAAAAATATATGAATTATTTTCCCTGAATGAAGTGTTTGAATATGAGAAAGTTAAATTCCATAAAAATATATAATCATACCTTTTTTATGGTTCACCAATAATTATACATGTTGTATCTAGGATGGTGAATCAAATATAAGTTCAACATCTAATGGAAATGAAAATATTAATCATTTGATAAAGTATCGTATTGATGAGTTAATCATGATATAAGAACTAAGAAAATATAAAAAACAATAACTATGAAATGATTATATGAATATTTTTAGAAGTATCTAATCTAAGGTTGTGCTAATTTTATATTGTTATCCCCACATATGAGATTAGTGAACTTGAAAGCACAAAATGGAGGGACTGATAATAGTTTTTCACCATTGGTTGAACATTTAAAATAGAAACTTCCATAAAGAAACGAGATTCTTGATTCCAATTATGATACATAAAAAATATTATGCCCAATGGGATTAGAATATAAAAATATATTTTGTTCCCATAATTTTTATGTGTTATATATTAATTAATATAAAGGTTCAACAAAATATCCTAAATTTAGGACATTCTAAAATAATATGGATACCGAATTTAATTCTGATTCAATATGAATTATTGGCATCAAACCGTCTACTAAAGAAATTTAGTACCTTTAAATAATTACATGTTAGGGGAATCTATTTGTAAATTAAAAAAAAGTGTTAAAATGTCATAAATATGAGGATATATCTAATGGAAACTTACATCAGACTACTGATTCCCTAAAGTGAATGAGATTTGATATAAAATTTCCTAATTTGGGAAGTGATTCTATAGGTCTCATAATAGAATTATGCATAGATGGTATAAATATATATAAGATCCTCGCTAGACAAAAATGTTCATGGCCTATTTTTTTGATAGTTTTAATGTTTTACCATTATATATATATATATGAAGAAAATTATGTTATGATGAGAAGGATATATTATAAACCAGAAATGAAAATAAAATATAATTGATGTGTAGCTTTCACCATTAATTAATTATTTGAAAATTTATGGGAGATATGTGTTAAAATTTATTATGGATAGAGTAAGGAGTTATTTCATTTGTGTACTATGTTAAGATTCACTAAAACAAATTTCCTGCATATGGAAACATATCTTGATAGTGTTTTAAGGGACATAATGTAACACCCCAATCTTCCACGATACACTTCTCTTTGAATAATACAATAGCATGTGTTGTACGCAACACTGAGTTCAAGTACACCACGACTTACCAAACTAGCCATTCAAAAGATGTTATGAATAGTATTAACTAAATGTTAAATATTATATTATCCTTATAATTTTAATCCATATTATGAGTTTCTAAGACATGATTTATGAAAAAATTCATTTTTTCAGATAAAAGAAGTATTTTTCAAAAAAAAATTTTTTACCACCATTAAATGGCGAAGCCTTTTTAAAACCAATATTTGAAACTTTTATATATTCAATTTGACAAAATTAAATTCTTATTTATAATTGGGACATAAGAATTTAGTATCAATAATGTTTTGGTGTCTTTCTGATAACTTTCATATTTGGGTGAATAATGAAAAATACTATATTTTAACTGAAAACAACATTTTTAATCTAAATAATTTATATTGTTAAATTATACATTTTATTGGTTTGGAAGTATAAATAGATTATATTTTTACTATTTAATCCAATGATGGTCCTTTTAAGTAATTTCACCTTGAAATTGGACACAAACAAGTGTCAAACTTTTGATAGTTATTATTTCTTAAAAATACGCCTTTTTGTTTCGAAAGCGGGAAACAATTTTAAATTAATAAATGAAACTCTTATGTTTTTAATTTGGTAAAATAGGATTTATTTTTGGATTCAGAGTAACGAAATTATCCTAGGGTGAAATTTTGGTACATTTCGGATAACTTTTATATTTTGATGAATAGTAAAAATTAATAAATTTTAATTTAAAAATAACTTCTTATAATCAAAATAATTAATAGTGATAAATTATGAATTTGAGTGGTTTTAAATTATATTTAAAATATATTTTTACCATGTAATACAATGTGGGTCATTGAACATAATTTCATATTTAAACCGAACATAAACATCTGTCAATCTTTTGATAGTTATTATTTCTTAAAAACACGCTTTTTGTTTTAACAATGGGAATTAATTTGAAATAAATTTCTGCCACTTATATGTATTGAATTTGGAAAAATGGATTCCATATTTGGAATCAGGATATCCAAATTGTGTAAATAGTTAACTTTTATTTTTAGACATTTTGAATAATTACTTCAGTAAATATTTTATTTACCATGGTTAAAAGGTAAATCCGGTAAATAAGGGTTACAAAAATAATATTATAATAATACAAAATTACCCTAAAACATGTCCTAAACTTATTGGTTGATACATTTACTACCATGGGCATCTTTGGGTCGATTTTGGGACCCCATGGTGCCACTTGTAAGTGACAGGGACACTTTATTTTAATTATGTTAAAATGAATACAAAAATGAAACAAGTATATATCTTTTAGAAAATCAATTTTTACATAGGGTTATATATGTTGTATTTTCGACTAAAAATATTCATTAGAAAGATAAAACGATTTACTACATAATGGTAATTTATTTATGATTTTTAGACATTATATAATTTACTTTATTAATGACACAATGATGATGCAGTAATTACCATAATAGTGAAAAATTAAAATAATTGACATTATAAATACCCAAATAAATATAATTTGAGACTTTTAATGAGTTACAATAATTTTCTAGGTTAATATGACATGTTATTAATTATTTAATTAACTTTTTTTGAAGTAATAATTCTGTTATAAGTTTTACTAAAAATCAACTATTGAATAGTGTCAAAATTGACATAAAAGAGTTTTTAAAACAAATATTATATTATTAATTGATATTAAATTCAAAAAAATATATCGTTTGGCTAAGAGACTTATATCATGATACGTGTATCATTAATGGACCACTTGGGGGTCTCTTGGATGTATATAGTATGTTTATTAACTATATAATATAAAAATACAAAGTCACATGGTAAATGTCAAACTAATTAACTAAGAGTTAAAACTAAAAGATAAGGTTAATATAATGACCCAAACCTATCTAAATCCTATTGGTTGAATGGTGTTCGACATATCCCCACCTTAAAATTTGAATAATCAACTTTTGATCCATTAGAAACAGAATATGAATATATTGTAAATTAATATTTCTAGCGTTTCCAAAGGTGCCCCTCACCCCTATTATAAAAGGGCACTCCTCCTTCTCATTTCATCAAACCTTCAAGGCCTTTTTGTTCGGCCAACCCCTGCCCAAATATTCTCTCAACTTCCTTCACTACAACCTAGACACCTTAGTTTGATTAGAAATCCATCCTAAAGATCCCTTTTGATCAAATCAAAAGGAAGAACCCGAAGAAGAGGTAATGTTTTCACCACCCCTTTTCAAGTTCCATTCTTCTTTCACTTATTATTTCTTTGTTATTACTATTCTAAAATAATAACTCAAGTATCTTATATATACTATGATGTTATTATAAATATGGTACAACCATATTCAGTATTCTATCCACCCTTTGAATAACATGTCACCATACGTTAGTACGTACGACTTACCGTCTCCACGTCGTGGTGTAATTGTTATTCAATATATTATTATTTTGGTGGGTATAATAATGATGTGTAAATCATTTAAATAATAAATATAACTTGATAATTATTCTGTATATATGAAATATCATCCAATTATATGTTATTTTAATATCAAAAGAATGATATTGTCGCTCGTGCGTACGTACGGACTACCATCTCCACGAACGCGATGAGATTCATTCTCCATCATATCCATTCAAGTATAATTATCATTTGATGATTTAAAAAAAATATTTAAGAACATTATATCATTATGGATATGAATAAGATGCAACCTATCCATGAAAATCATTGGTTATGTAACAAAACATATAAAAGAAAATGAGTAAGTTAACACCCGAAACGACGATAATTCTAAGATATTATTAACAAAGCAATGTTAAAATATCATATATGATATCATATTAATGTATATTATTCCTGAATAATTTAATAATAATATTTCAACATTATACAGGAGGGTAACCTACTCCCAACCAAGGAAAATTACAGGGTAAGGGGTTTCTTATATCACTCTTAATTTCGTGAGAATTCCATTGTTCACCACTTATTTATTACATGTGGTGTATGCGTATTGCCCATGATTGTATTCATTGTGTAATATACTTTATTTATGGGTATTTACATCATCATTTTATGATCCTTCTTTCATGGATGCATGTTTCATAATTTACCAATTCGATAAGGGAATTTGAGATTTCAATTTCCACTCATTCGGTTTTACGCATATTTCATTGATTATATTACTCCAAGATTATGTGTGGAATCACTATTCATTTGATTATGTCATAATGTCCACTCCCCTTCCTGTGTATATACTTTTGATACATATAATCACTCCATTGATAATTTCTCAAGTCATCTATATGAATTTGATAAGAGTAATTTTAACTCATTCTCCATTTGTTGAGTTAAATGTCCAATTCATTGGTGTTGTTTTTACAAGATTATGTGTGAATGTCCTTTGATTGTTTTACAATAAATATCCAATCATATTTATTGTATTTATATTTTTCACAGATAACTATGACGTTGATTTATCCTTAACCTATGGATATGGCCTTTATGAGAGATTTCATCTCAACTTAAATTCCATTGATACTTCTTGGTTGTTATACACCAAATCACTTTTATGTGGTGTATATAATGTAATTTGACATAGTATATCATGAATCCCTTTATTCTCATGATATTACAATGTTTTGATTACCTCAATTATTTGTATTCAAGTGTCTCTCTTTTGGTTAGAATCTCTAACTAAAATACAATTTTTAAATGTTTTAAATACTTATTCATCTAAATCATTCTCATTAATGTCCATGTTTTAAAAATGGTTTTAAGGATTTATTTATATGAAAATTAATGTTTTAAAATTAAAACTCCTTTTAAAAAGATTCAAGGTTGTATGGGACAATTTGGTTAAAAAAAATATTTTTAAATGGCTTCTTGACAAATAGTGTGACTTTTAAATGATTTCCAGAAAAAGGGGGATATTTCTCTCAAATAGTTTTGATAATTATATTCATCTATGTTAACATACTTAATTATTCTTGATTGAGGATAATGTGATACAATAAAATCTTCCATATTGTATCGAATGAGTTATGTTTGACTGTGGATGTGCTATTTTTATACCATTCATGGTTTGTGGTTAAAGTATTGACATTTCGTATGCTAATTTTAATACGAATATTTATGTTATGTTTAAACCTGTTCATATGAGGAATGAATTGGACTTAATAAGCGTTGGTTTGAGCCCTCTATACCTCCTCGATGCATCGGTAGGTCTCATGAGGCAAAATAGTGTCTTGGCACAAGGCCTTCACAAAATCTTATTTATAGTCTGGGCACGAGGCCTGGGATTTGTGGTTATGATAGTTTGGAATTATTCATTCCATCATTATAAAAGTGGTTGTTGATATTGAATGTGATTTTTTGACTATTATACTATCCATGTGAATAAGTAAATGGAATTATTCCATTTTATCTTTGCCATATTATGCTGAAGTTCAAGATTAAAAGTCTTTTCTTTTAGTTATAAATTTCTTTAAGTGTGTATGCTTATCTATGAGAGCTTCTGCTATATTGTTATCTTTACTAAGCATCTGAGCTCACCCATTTCAGTGTTTTATTTTTCCTAGGATGAGAAGAAATAATTTATGAATGACCTGCAAAGATAGTATGAAGGGATATGAAGATAAGATGTTGTTTTATTTTTTTACCTTATGATGTAGTGTAAGACTTATGAATATATATAGTTTTTCCAAGACTACTAAACTAATTGGTCTTTCGAGACATGATCCTTTGTGATCATGCCAATGTTATGTAATAATGCACCGACTCTGGAAAACTGGGGTCGGGGCGTTATACTTGGTATCAGAGAAAGTTTAGTACAAACCTTGGGAGCTATATTTAGATAAACTCTTATTAGAGCACGTAAACCTAAGATTAACATTGAGGATTAGTATAGAAGAACTTCCTAGAATTTTGGTATTGTAGAGATTTTGTGAGTTTTTCAAGCAATACATCCCTGTCAGGATACAATCAGGTAGTGGAAGCTCTGACACAGATTTACCTAGGGGTAAAACCGGAAAACATCACTTTGAGCTAGACTCGAATGGGAACTGGTGCACAACAATGGGCCTTGCTGCACTCTTGGTTACTACACTCCAGGGGGATATGCTTAGGATAATTTACATTTTCTCATGATTTGAAGTATTAAATATATAAGATGAGAGTAAATGACCTTGGTTAATCCTAATGTGATTCAAATTGAGAATATGATTACATGTTAATCTCTAAATGATTTTAATGACTACTGTTACTCACACAATTCTTTCTGGTTTTATTCAATGGATGGATTCCAAGGAAGTTATAGTGACTTTGGGAATGATGTACAAGGTGTGAACGGTGGTGAAAATGAGCAACAAAATAGAATGTTGATGGGCGTAAAAGATATCGACTTTATGCAAAATAAATTTTCCAAAAATATGATCAACAATATATATATTAACCAATTCCCAGACTCAAAGAAGAAGAGAAAGGTGATGAATGATAAGAGCTCCAGCAGTGGAGACCATGGAGAAAGGAATCCTTAATTTCCATCATGCAGGACATGTGGAAGGAGACACCCAGGAAAGTGTCTCAATGGGACAAGGAAATGCTTTACATGAGGGAAGGAAGGACATAAAGTGAAGAATTGCCGATTAAAAATGAAGAGTACTATGGAAGAAGATAAAAATGGTCCAAAGAGTCCATTTATAGTCATTTTCCATAAATTTAGAGGACCTGGCCATTACTCAAGTGAATTCCCTATTCCATAGGATATTTTCTTGGTCAAAGAAGAAGCTATGTGGAAATAAATGGTTTGATAAATTTTTAAAAAGTATTAGCACTCCTTGTTGATGGATTTACATTGGAATAATTTTCTCTTGTATTTGTAACCCCGCAGTTTACCATGTGATAATGATATTTTAGGAAGAATTATCTCTTCTCTTGTGGATATATTTATAAATAACCATTTGGTTTTATATGATCATTGGGTTTGATGCAATTACAAATTATTATAATTTTGGATGAAAATGAAATGTATGAGATAACATTTGTGGTTAAATTATTATATGGTTATTTTGAGGAATTTATCTCATTTTGTAAATGTTATAAAATATAGTTTTTGAAAATGGACAACACGTAGACCGTGTGACAACCCGTCGCGTCGAACAAAGCAATGGGAATCACACCCACAACCAAAGTGCGATTGGGATTTATCACCTACCACCGGACTACATGAAGTCCCTGGTTAGTGGGACTATTATTTTTAGTTAAATGTTTTTATTGATCAATAATAATTTGATTTGGTATCTTATGTCTTATCAAATTAATACCCTTATTATAGGAAAATGATTTGGGGATTAAGTGATAAATGTTATTTTGGAAGTTGCTTGCTTTGTTGAGAACACTATATGCCAAAGGAAAATAGAGTAGTATGGGATTTTATTTGAGGAGTAATGGTGGATTTTTATCTATGTTTTTATTGTGGATTTATAATGATTTGGGTTATTTATGGAAATGATTAGGTTAATTACTTTTAAGTATGTGACTTTAAGAGTAATTAATGTCATTTGGAGATACAATTTAACACGGGAGTCTACATAATCAAATTCTTCTATGTTTTGGGTTTCAATATTAGTTTGGACTATATTGAAGTATTTTATGGACAATTGATTATTTAATGGTATTTATTTAACTTTGGGGTATTATTGGTTTAATTTTAGAAATTAAGATTAGTGTTTATTTCTCTCAAGGAATATACTTTTGGGGGATCATTAGATCTTGTACTAACCATTTTCGTTTTGATTAATCTCTAAAGACAATGTAAATATATAGTTTATCCTACATGGATCATGTGATTCTATAGAAGTTTATTCTAGATCTTCTAGTGTGACCATGTCTCCTTGAATACTCATCCTTAAAAAAAATGATTTAGTGGTAGAAATTTATTAAAGAATGAAACTCTACTTAAAAAGTAAGTATATATCATTATATTCTTTGTCAATATCAAAAATTAATTCCTCATCCTTATGTAATATAACTTAAAACAAAAAAAATTTTCCGTTTACTTTTCATAATAGGAGACTAATGGTCGTTTGTCCCAACAAAAGTTTGTGGTTTTATTATTGTTAAATTTCTCATGATCATGATTTCTATCCCTCTCCATCAGAACTTGACACTTAGTTTATCATCCACATCCATGTTTTCCTACCTGTAATCCTAGTGTGGGTTATCTTGGGTGACCTTTAGACCTATCTTTCTTTCTTTTAAAGTGATAGTTTTATTGACTTTTTTTTTCCGATGTGGGACTTTCCAATCTCAGGCCCAATTTTTAAAATTGCGAGGATGCAATTTATTGAAGGAGGGGTGAATGTAACACCCCAATATTCAATGGTACACTTCTCTTTGAATAATACAATAGCGTGTGTTGTACGCAACACTGAGTTCAATTACTCCACGACTTACCAAACTAGCTGATCAAAAGAGGTTATGAATAGTATTAACTAAATTTTAAATATTATATTATCCTTATAATTTTAATCTATATTATGAGTTTCTAAGACATTATTTATGAACAAATTCATTTTTTTCAGATAAAAGAAGTATTTTTAAAAAAATATGAAATTTTACCGCCTTTTAATGGTGAAGCCATTTTAAAACCAATATTTGAAACTTTTATATATTCAATTTGACAAAATTAAATTATTCTTTAGAATCTGGACATAATAATTTAGTATCAATAATTTTTTGGTGTCTTTCTGATAACAATCATATTTGGGTGAATAGTGAAAAATACTATATTTTAACTGAAAACAACATTTTTTAATCAAAATAATTTATATTTTTAAATTATACATTTTATTGGTTTGTAAGTATAAATAGATTATATTTTTACTATTTAATCCAATGATGGTCATTTTAAGTAATTTCAACTTGAAATTGGACATAAACAAGTGTCAAACTTTTGATAGTTATTATTTCTTAAAAATACGCCTTTTGGTTTCGAAAGTGGGAATCAATTTTAAATTAATAAATGAAAATTTTATGTTTTGAATTTGGTAAAATAGACTTCATTTTAGGATTCTGAATAACAAAATTATCCTAGGGTGAAATTTTGGTACTTTTCAGATAACATTTATATTTTGATGAATAGTAAAAATTACTAAATTTAAATTTAAAAACAACTTTTTTAATCAAAACAATTAATAAACATAAATTATGAATTTTAGTGGTTTTAAATTATGTTTAAAATATATTTTTACCATGTAAAAAAATGTGGGTCATTGAACATAATTTCACATTTAAACTGAACATAAAAAACTGTCAATCTTTTGATAGTTATTATTTCTTAAAAACACTCTTTTTGTTTTAACAACGAGAATTAATTTTAAATTAATTTTTTCCACTTCTGTGTATTGAATTTGGAAAAATGGATTCCATATTTTGAATCAGGATGTCCAAATTTTTTAAATAGGAAACTATTATTTTTAGACATTTTGAATAATTACTTCGCGAAATATTTTATTTATTATGGTTAAAAGGTAAATCCGGTAAATAAGGGTTAAAAACAATAATATTATAATAATAACAAATTACCCTAAAACATGTACTAACCTAATTGGTTGACAAGATCTGACCATGGACATCTTTGGGTCTATTTTGGGACCCCATGGTGCCACTTGTAAGTGATAGGGACACTTTATTTTAATTAAGTTAAAATGAATACAAAAATGATAGAAGCATATATCTTTTAGAAAATAAATTTTTACATAGGGATATATTTGTTGGATTTTTGACTAAAAATATTCAATAGAAAGCTACAAATATTTCCTACATAATTGTATTTTATTTATAATTTTTACACATTAAATAATTTAATTTATTAATGACAAAATGATGATGTAGTAATTACCATAATAGTGAAAAATTAAAATAATTGATATTATAAATTATCAAATAAATATAATTTGAGACTTTTAATGAATTACACTAATTTAATAGGTTAATATGACATATTATTAATGATTTAATTATCTTTTTTCTATGTAATAATTCTGTTATAAGTTTTACAAAAAATCAATTATTGAATAGTGTCAAAATTCACATAAAAGGGTTTTTAAAACAAATATTATGTTATTAATGGATATTAAATTCACAAAAATCTAAGGTTCAGCCAAGAGACTTATATCATGATAGGTGTATCATCAATGGACCACTTTGGGGTCTCTTGGATGTATATAGTATGCTTATTAACTATATAATATAAAAATACAAAGTGACATGGTAAATGTAAAACTAATTAACTAAGAGTTAAAACTAAATGATAAGGTTAATATAATGACCCAAACCAGTCTAAATTCTATTGGTTGAATTTTTTTCGACCTATCCCCACCTTAACATTTGAATAATCAACTTTGGAGCCATTAGAAACCGAATATGAATTTATTATAAATTAATATTTCTAGCTTTTCCAAAGGTGCCCCTCACACCTCTTATAAAAGGGAACTCCTCCTTATCATTTCTCCACACCTTCAATGCCTTTTTGGTTCAGCCATCCCCTGCCCAAATACCCTCTCAGCTTCTCTCACTACAACCAAGAGGCCGTAGTTTGATCAGAAGGTCAACCGATGGATCCCTTTTGATCAAATCAAAAGGAAGAACCCGAAGAAGAGGTAATGTTTTCACCACCACTTTTCAAGTTCCTTTCTTCTTCCACATCTTCATTAATTGTTATTACCATTCTAAAATAATAAATCCAGTATCTTATATATACTGTGATGTTATTATAAATATGTTACAACCATATTCAGTATTATATCCACCCTTTGAATAATATGTCACCATACGTGCGTACGTACGACTTACCGTCTCCACGTCGTGGTGTAATTGTTATTCAATGTATTATTATTTGGGTAGGTATAATAATGATGTGTAACTCATTTAAATAATAAATATAAAATGATAATGGTTCTGTATATATGATATACCATCCAATTATATATTATTTTAATATCAAAAGAATGATATTGTCGCTCGTGCGTACGTACGGACTACCGTCTCCACGAACGTGATGAGATTCATTCTCCATCATATCTATTCAAGTATAATTATCATTTTATGATTTAAAAATTATGTTTAAGAACTTAATATCATTCTGGTTATGAATAACACACAACCTATCCATGAAAAACATGGCTTACGTAACAAAACATATAAAATAATACGAGTAAGTTAACACCCGAAACGAAGATAATTCTAAGATATTATAAACAATGAAATGTGAAAAGATCATATATGATATCATATTAATGTATATGATTCATGAATAAATTAATAACATTTATTTCAGTATTATACAGGAGGTAAACCTACCTCCAACAAAGGAAAAGTACAGGGTTAGGGGTTTCTTATCTCAATCTTAATTTTGGGAGAATTCCCTTATTCACCACTTATTTATTGCATGTGGTGTATGTGTACTTCCCATGATTGTATTCATTGTGTAATATACTTTAATTATGGGTATTTACATCATCATTTTATGATCCTTCTTTCATGGGTGCATGTTTCATAAGTTACCAAATCGATAAGGGAATTTGAGATTTCAATTTCCACTGATTCGACTTTACGCATATTTCATTGATTATATTACTCCAAGATTATGTGTGGAATCACTATTCATTTGATTATGTCATAATTTCTACTCCCCTTCCTATGGATATACTTTTGAGACACATAATCACTCCATTGATAATTTCTCAAGTCATCGATATGAATTTGATAAGAGTAATTTTAACTCATTCTCCATTTGTTGAGTTAAACATCCAATTCATTGGTGTTGTTTTTACAAGATTATCTGTGAATGTCCTTTGTTTGATTTACACTAAATATCCAATCATATTTAGTGTATTTATATTTGTCACACATAACTATGTCGTTGATTTATCCTTAACCTAAGGATACAGCCTTTATGAGAGATTTCATCTCAACTAAAATTCCATTGAGACTTCATTGTTGTTATACACCAAATCAATTTTATGTGGTGTATATAATGTACTTTGACATATTATATCATGAATCCCTTTATTCTCATGATATTACAAAGTTTTTATTACCTCATTATTTGTATTCAAGTGTCTCTCTTTTTGTTAGAATCTCTAACTAAAATACAATTTTTAAATGTTTTAAAGACTTATTCATCTAAATAATTCTCATTAACGACCATGTATTAAAAATGATTTTAAGGATTTATTTATATGGACATTAATGTTTTAAAATTTGAAACTCCTTTTAAAAAGTTTTAAAGTGGTATGGGACACTTTGATTCAAAAATCTATTTTTAAATGGCTTCTTGAAAAATAGTGTGACCTTTAAATGATTTCAAGAAAAAGGGGGATATTTCTCTCAAATAGTTTTGATAATTATTTTCATCTATGTCAACATCCTTAATTATTCTTGATTGAGGATAATGTGATACAATAAAATCTTTCATATTGTATCGAATGAGTAATGTTTGACTGTGGATGTGCTATTTTTATACCATTCATGGTTTGTGGTTAAAGTATTGACATTTAGTATGCTAGTTTTAATACGCATGTTTATGTTATGTTTAAACATGTTCATATGAGGAATGCATTGGACTTAATAAGAGACGGTTGGAGCCCGCTATATCTCCTCGGTGCATCGGTAGGTCTCATGAGACAAAATAGTGTCTTCGCACAAGGCCTTGACAAAATATTATTTTTAGTCTCGGCACGAGGCCTTGGCTATGTGGTTATGATAGTCTGGAATTTTGCATTCCTTCATTATTAAAGTGGTTATTGATATTTCATGTGATTGTTCGACTAGTAGAATATCAATGTGAATAAGTAAATGGCATTATTTCATTTTATCTTTTCCATATTATGCTGAAGTTCAAGTTTAAAATTCTTTTGTTTTAGTTATAAATTGATTTAAGTGTTTATGCTTATCTATGAAAGCTTATGCTATATTGTTATCCCTACTGAGCATCTGATCTCACCACTTTCAGTGTTTTATTTTTCCTAGTATAAGAACAAGTAATTTATGAATGACTTGCAAGGATAGTATGACGGGATATGAATAGAAGATTTTTTTTAGTTTTTTTTACCTTATGATTTAGTGTAAGACTTATGAAATATCTAGTTTTTCCAAGACTACTAAACTAATATGTCATTTGAGACTTGATCCTTTATGATCATGCCAATGTTATGTAATAATGCACCGACATAGCGTAACTGGGGTCAGGGCGTTACACATAATGCATGTTTAAATTTTGAAGAATATACTTCCAATTATCAATTTTAGAATCGATGAAAGACAATTTGCATTTGACATCATATAAATTTTTGAATTAATAATCCTAATCATATATTGTAAAAATATATATTGTTTTACAGAAATATAATCTCCCCCCCAACCATTATAATTTTAAGAATATTATGACAAGATGAAATATCATGATTTCACATTTCGAATGAAGGGATGTTCTGGTAATAAAAAAAATCTAGAAGAAAGTGTTTCAATTATTTGAACTACCTTATAAGATTCTTATAGAGATAACACATTATATTGACATTATGCATGTTGATAAAAGCTTATAAAACAATTATATTGGAAAATTATTACAAACCAGAAGAAATGAAACAATATTTGTTGAAGAAAACATTAGACTAGATATCAATAGGAATTCATTTGGAATTAGGTCCAACTATGAGAGGAAACATAACACATTTAACATGGCATGTCATACATTAAAAAAGAGCGAGACTAAAATATTTTTCAGTCTATTCATTGTATTAATGTACCCAATGGATATTTTTCAACTATGAATAATTTTTTGTCACTAAGGAATTTTAATTTAATAGTTATTAAATCTAATAATTGTCATGTATTTATACAATAACTTATACCATTCACACTACATGGTATATTATTGACACTTGTCCAAATTAATAATATCATGTTATTTAATATTTCCAATCCATTTTTAGAAAAAAAATATAACTAAATTAGTTAAGTGTGTTGGGGAATGAATTTGTGATCTTACTTTATCAACATGAAATGTATTTCTCCAAAACAATTTGGATAAAATGATCACTTTATTATTCATTTGGTGTTTGATATAAGAATATAAATTCCGAATTATTTATTTTGATTTATGCTTTTAAATGATATATGAAATTTTTACTGGATGTGCTAAAACTAATAATTAACAACAGGCATCTATTATTTAAAAAAATATACTAGGAGAGATGATAGAGTTTTGTACTGAATATTTATATGAATTGAAGTATACTATTGTACCTATATCTCAACATTTGATATTTGATAGTCAATATTGAGGGATTCATCGAATTAAAAAAAATTATTCTATGTGATGAAGTGACAAATGATAAATTATACTTTTTGAACAACATAGATGTTGTTCATCCAAATATGTCATAAAATATTACTTTATTAAAGGTGTGATATCCAAAATGAAATGAAAATTTATTGATGTTTGAGTATCAAAAGACATTTGATTCATGTATTAAAGAGAAAGTAAACACACATTTATTATTATTAAAATGAATAAATTTTTTAAGGGGATCATCTCTAAATGTTTTTACATGGCATGGTTTTGATATTAATGGTGACAAATTTCAACCAAAAAAATCAGGATGACGAGGGTAATTTTAAAAAATCCGGGACAATGGTCATTGCTGAAGCATTTCATTTTCATAATTCAAATGATAAAACCCCAATTTCATTTTCAAAGACATATTTTAGAATTCTTGAAAGTATATGGGAATTTTATTACACTATAGTTTGAGTAATAGTGTTTTAGTGTAACTGGGATGATAGAAATATAATTGTAAAAAAACTTTATTGTGGATTTACAATAATTGATTTGAAAATATTTAGTTGATAATATGAACCATTTATCACGGTGACACATTCGATGAAAATATTTGATGTTATTGATCTATCTAATGACCATTGGTCTATCGTTTTGTAAGGGTAAAGAATTCATTAGAGTGATGAGGATGTTGATGATATAATTGATATATATGAAGTTCCTTTCCTTATTATACAATATTTAGATGATAACAATGACAATAATGTAGATAGAGTCCATGTTGTACTAAATTTTCTCATTTAAGGGATATGGGAAAATAAAAATATACTCTCCTAATTATTAAATTAAGTATTTATAATCTTTTTTTCATTATCTACCTCAAAATATTGCACGTTATTTATTTCATCATTTTTTTTCGTTAATAATTTTTTTTCTCAATATAATGAATTTTTTTTATTTTTTTAATTACTCATTTTATTATTTTGAGATATAAATTATTTGTTAAAAATTTATGATTGATTAAGTGATCTATTATTACATGTGAATATATGTTTTCTTAAATATTGCATCATTCTCTCTCTTTCCACTACATTTTCTTAATTTCAAAAGCACTTGAGATATATTTATATCATAGTTCTATAAGTTATTTTTTAAAAAAATTTAATACCCATTAATTAAATATAAGTTAAAATTTTATTTTATCAAATTACATTCGTATAACAAATTATTATGAATTACAAATTTTTAAGTTAAATCTTGTTTAATGTTATATTATTTTTTATGAAAATATATTTCTTGAGAGTCTAATCTATTTCTAGTTTTATCAATTTTTTATAATTATTTGAATTTAAATATTTTTCATTATTATAATTCAATTGTGGTTGAAACACAAAATTATTTAGTTTTTTTCATATGTATTTTTTAAATATATTTTTAACAATAGTTTTTATTTATTTTTAATATTAATATAATTATAATCAATTATAAGCATGAATCTATTTGTTGTGGTAGAATAAATCATTTAAAATGGAAGACACATAGGTGAATCTTGGTATGAAAACATTTTAATTTAAATATATATCTATAGTAAATAAGTGATTTAATCAAATTAAAAATATAGATCTTAAAATAATTTTGAACTCTTCTTCTTCTCCAGAGAGGACGATACCTAAAGATATTATTTGTGGAATTACATGTTTCCCAAAAATTGATTTCACATGGAGAGAAAAGGATGAGAATTAACATTGAAGAGAATAACATAAAATTGGCCTAAATACCATATAGCTTAACAAATTATGTGATGTATAGAGTCACATCAGGATAAGTATTTTATACCCTAATTTGAGAAGCATATACCAGTTATAGAAATATATTTTATAAGAGTCCTTAAATGTAAAATTTCTAAACTTATTTATTTATTTTTCCTATGTATTAAATATAAAATATCACTTAATATTTTATTTATAAAATTATAGATAATATTTTACCTTAAAGATACAAAATCATTACGAAAAAATATTTTTTATACATTGTGGATCAAAACAAGTAGATTTTAAGAAATATTCAATGTTAACTTATAATTTTGGGATCAAAAATGATAACGATTAATTAATTAAGTATGATATTATAGATTGAGGTACATGGTAGAATTTTTTTCAATTGTTGGTTGGAATATGCTTTTATGATAAGTGTTTTTATGTATAAAATATATTTTATAATCAATTTACATTAAATTATAACTTATTTATATATTCTTATGTAACTAGCCTCTATAAAAATACATAGGATATATAGTCTCACAATTCTTACCCTCATATATTTTCATTATGGGGTATACATTATTATATGAAAAATGTTTGATGAAAAACATAGTGAATTTAGAGACAAGTCAAGTAGAGGATATGAAGAGTTTCCACTCGACCATCCATCTCCTCCGATTTTTCATATATATTGAAAATGGTGAGGTTTTCCAAAAATTGATTGTATATTACTAATACAAAAAGTACATAACTAATAATAATATGAGTTATTAATTATCACTTTTCATACATAATACTATTTATTAAATTAATCTCTCTAATATTATATTGCAACATATTTGTTTAGGATCCCTTTAATAAAAAATGATACATGGGACCTTTATTCATAATGGTTCGAAGGATATTATTATCATATATTCATGAAATCTAGAACCCCATGGCTGTGTGGGAGGGTATAACAATGTTGTCAGATTTTAAATCATTTTTTATGCCCCTTGTGCAATATCACTATGGAAAAAATATAGGGAAGAAATGATTTATTTGAAGGTTGAGATGTGACACGTGATTGATTAAAAAAAGTATAAGATTAAATAATCTGTATCAACTATTACTAGAGACAAAATTAGTCATATGTTTTCAGAAAAGCCTTCCCACCATGATATTTCACCTTCCCATTTTGACCTGGAAATGTACTTTGAGTTTCATGTTTGGAATACCCATGTATATATAGTGGAATAAAGTCATACATAATTTTTGGTGATTATGTATTTCATTAGTTTATGTGGTTGGAATTGGTATGATTAAGGGTATAAAATATCATTGATCCAATTTCTCTAGTGTCAATTCCTAATAAAGAGGTGTCCATAGTTGGACCAAGTATTGGTATTTTTATACAATTTCAATCAAATATTTTTCTTCTGTTCACATATGACGTTTTCATTGGTTTTGAATGTTTATTTATCAATAAATTAGAAATTACTTATAATGTTTTCCTATACTCAACTTATATAAGAGTATTTGAAATCGAAGGAATAACTATAGTGGAAAGGGGAATTTTGGAATCTAGTACCTTTAGATATTTCTTCAGATACTTCTTGTGTATTAAAGTTATCACATATTTTTTCAATATTATATAATCATTATACACTTATGATGAGTTATGATATACGTGGAAGATATTATATGTTAATTATTTTTAAAAATAACATCCTGGTCATTGAGAAGGGTGACTAGATCAATGTACCCAGGCTATAGTTTCTTTCCATGTATGCAAATTTCAATTATTAATTTATTTTTATTAAATAATAATTGTTTATATTCACTTAATTAGTTAATTTTATAATTAGGTGTCTCCACACTCTATACATACAATAAAAATTAAATTTATTTTATTGTTTTATCAACCTATAATACATTTCCAAAGAAGTGAAATATTTTGACCAAACAACCAGAATTGAATAATTTTCTAAGAGATCCAAAAACACATAGATCACATGATAGTCATTTCCATTTCTTGATTGGAAAGAAAAAATATATAATTATGAACCAACATTAATTATTCTATTATTAATACTTAATATATCATATTTTATAGGACAATGAATCTTATGTATATTTTTTCTAAATGATCATATAAAATATTGGGTAATCTATATTTTAGGTGGTGGCTGAAAAAACAATTATCATGTTGTAAAGAATGAACTATTTTTTCTGGATTTTATTTTTTTATTCTTAAATTTTATCATTCTAAATCAGTTTTTATTACAAATATATCAATTTAAAATAGTTCAATGTATTTTTAATAGGTATTTATATCTAATAGTGGAACCTAAAGAAATTGATTATGTAAATTCTAGGCTTGATAACTTAAATATTTGTGAATATATTGTTCTCCATATATCTAATCTAGTTTTCTGTTTAAAATAATGTTTCATGAACATAGATTCATTATAAAAATGTTTTTTATAAAATAGATATTAGTTTTTGTGATTTATTTATGGGATAATAATGAATAAAACAACAACATATTTTAAAAAGCTTAAATTTATTATAACACATAAAATTTAAACAGATGTGTAAGGTTTTAAATTTACTTCACCTTTTTGTGGGTTTTTCCTGAGTTTTCATCATATACATTGAGATACTTTAAGGATATTAATAATTTATTTGCAAGATATTTTCTAGGTTTGACTAATGTAGATATTTTATTTCATTTCGGTGTGTATTTTAAAAAGTTATTGTAGAAGTTATCAATGAGTTTTATTTGTCTTATTCTATTTATTATAGTTCATTACTCAATTTGGATATTTAATTTTAGTTTTTAGTCCTGGGACTACGTAATTTCATAATATTTCGGATCAAATTAGGCTTTCAACTTCTATTTTGTAAAACCAACAACTATAGGCCTCTTGAGAATATATTGATGTCAGTTTTTACTAATAAATGATGTCAAAATAATTTTTGGTGGGATTTATATATTTTTTTACAGAAAAAGTATTTGAAAAGTCCCCTGGGACATTGGAAGAAATTCACCATCAGGTTATTTAAAAACATGCAAGAAAATCCCCCCCATTACGTTTTCCACATCTGATGTTTCTAAAAACTAACATACAAACCATACCATCAGGGGTTTCCATATCTATTTTCTGAAATAATGACATAGAAATCCGTCTATTTATTTCCCTATAGATTATTTTTCAATATTAGTTTAATGGAAATTGACATAGAAACTTCCTCTTTCAATATCCCCTTTGTTAACCTTAGTTATAAACAAACATTGAGAGGTAGAAAAACATACATTAACAGTATTTTTTTCACTATTGTGTATTGAATATTCATCTAAAATGATGAAATATTTATGTTCATAATTTTTAAGTAATATTAAATATATTTCTATATTATAGAGTGAAAAGATGAGAAATAAGGGATTAAAGTGAAAATGGATAGTGTTCTCCTCTTGGAAGTGGATGAATTGGCTGAGCTAGATGGTCTACCGAAATTGATCGAATCTTCTTGGAAAATGTTAAATAATCATGCATTTTTTATCAAATAGAACAATTATTAGGGTCCAGAATTTTAATATGGTAAGTCTATAATACCATGTGTGATATTCATAGAGTGGGAAACAATTGATAAATAGAATAATGTTCAGTTACAAAATATTCCTTGATTGGGGTAACATGAATTGAGAATATAATGATGTGGCAATCATGTTTTTTATACCCATGAGGATGGGAAACTATGTATGTTTTGTTCTAAGGGATTTGTTATGAAAACCCTGATCTTTTATTACACAATTAAACATAATTTATTACATAAACCTCACTTGATAAAAAATAGAAGATCAAGAGGTATAGTGTTTTTAGGGCTTAGTATCATTACATAACAACTTAAAAAATTAAATACAATATATTTATTGAAAACCTTCTTTACAGGACTACTACATTCCCACTTACCAAGCATTACATGGGATAACCTGAGGACATGCATAAGAATAGGGCGAGCTATAAATCCTAGTAAAGGAATAATCATGGAATAACATGAGGAATACAATACTTGTTAGACAATAGACATATCAGTAGAGAAAAAGTGAAACATAAACATAAACTTAGGATAAATAATGATAATCATAACATGGAAATGTGGTAACAACACTTAACGTGGAATTATCATGTGACAAGGCTCACTGCACATGGAGCATGAGTAAATCCGCATTGCACATTAATCACGAGTAAAACCTCATTTCACATAATTTATAATGAGTAATCAACTATTTCAATTGATTTATCACGATAATATTCTTAACATAATGCATTGGAGCGCTATAAGGGTTCACCCTTCTTTAACGTTTCATTTCCTGCATAAGTGTGCAACATTGATCATATAACATTGATACATAAAAAATAATAATTTATTCCCCAATAAATAATATGATATTAAAACATGAAACTTTATAATAAATAAGTAAATGTGAATAAATTTGAATACCCTTGATAGAAACATGTCATGGTATTCACAACACAATGACATTTGCTTGGAAAATCGGTGCAACTTCGGTAGCGTAACAACGTGATATAAGAATTCATAAAAATGGTTAATGAGAGAGAAAGTAGTCTATCATCATATTTACATATAATATAAATGAATGGGATTATATATATATTTTCCAACAATTTTAATGGAATTTAGAGTCATGATACAAAATAATTGCTTGAATGTAAAAGAGGAGAGAGAAATTCCTTTCGAAATTTCGGCATAGTAATGGGGGTACATGGGAGGCATTTAGTGAGAGAAAAATGGTTCTCCCATCATTCAAAAATAAAGAGAGAAGTATGGGGGAGGTTATAAACCATAACCCAACATTTATAATTGAAATTATATAGTATAAAATTTAATGAAAATTGGAGAAAAATGAGAAAGGACGAAAAAACCATTACATGGAAGTGTGCGATCAAAGGCTTGAGAAAGGCTTGAGAGATGTTTCTTGGGAGATTGGGAACCTTGGGAGGATTCTAGAGATATTATGGAAGAGTTTTGATTAATTTAAAAGGCTTTGAGTGAGGAGAAAGTGGGAGCTTAGGTGGGTTTATATAGTAAAGGTGAGGGAATTTATTATTATTTAGGTTTGGGACACCTCACATTAAACTAATACAAACCACAAACCATACCATATTTTTTCCCATGGTTTTTGGAAAAGGGAAGTGTTAAAATATATTTTATAAGTCCAAAGTCCTAAATTCTTAAAATAATAGGGTTGCTTATGTGGAGGTGAGTCACACACACAAGGAAAACAATTTAAAAAGACATGATGGTTAATAAGCCTAGAAGGGTCCATTAATGCTTTGTAAAATAAGTCAAAAAAACCCAAAATTACATTATTTTAATGGTAAAACTTATATTGGCTGAACATAAGGATTATAATATATTATTATGTCACTATTGGGTTTTTATGATTTCATAAAACACATTATATATTTTAACGGTATTTAATTTTAACCCAAATATTTGAATGTCTGAAAAAATTATGAAAAATTCTCTTTTGGATAATTTTGACTTCATGATTCGATAAATAATATTCATTTTATCTAAATATTATTTAAATATTTTTATTTTCACTTTTAAAATAAAAACCGACATTTATAAAAAAATTCATGGGTTTTATTAAAAATGGACTTCAAACCATAATAAAAATTACTATTACTTTCATAAAATTATATGATCATTTATATATAATTAAAAATAAATTTATAATCATAATAATATTTTATTAGAATAATATTTATTTAAAAAATAAATTAATTCATCAAAATAGATTTATTAGTTGAACATTAACTAAAAATACTATTTTGCTTTATAAACAATTTACAAGGAAACAATAATAAAATGAAAGTATATTTATTATTATATACAAAAATAATGTACGTAATCATAGTTATAAGGTCTTGTTACATAACCCCATATAACACCCGCATAAGACCGAAGAGTAAGGTGTGCGTTGGGGATAGACTCTTGGGATGGCTCGGTTAACATTGCTCAGGTGGTATTCTCTATCAACATCCACTTCTCTCGTAGGTGGTCCTGATCGAGATTAACATGTTGAATCTCAACATGGGCTTGGTCAAGATAGAAGCCCAATGATGCCACCTCTTTTCCATGCTCTGAAAAATGGGCTTCGTATGGGGAACATCTACTGGATTAGGTGATCGCTTTCTTTGTCTGAGTAAATTGGATTCGTTAATGACCTATATTTATACTAATCATGTGATCACTATTCAACGAACATATTAGTAACGGTCACAATTATTAACATAATTTCAAAATAAAAAAATTTATAACCAAATAAGTTGAAATATTAAAAAAACAATTTTTATAATAGGACATTTAATTAGATCAAGATGGATTTCTATTAATGAACGTTTGGGTTGTTACAATCTTCCCCAATTAAAAAATTTCTCCCTCGAAATTTTCTTTTCCCATACTAAAATAGATGTGGGTAATTCAACTTCATCATTTCCTCTGATTCCCAAGTCGCTTCTCCAAACCTTTGGTTTCTCCACAACCCCTTGACGAGGGGCATTGTATTATTTCATAGAACTTTTTCTCTACGATCTATGATCGTCACTGGTTTCTCCTCATAAGAAAGATCACCCTCTAATTGTACCACCTCTAATGATATTACTTTTAAAGGGTCCGATATGTACTTCTATAAGAGGGATAAATGAATGACATCATTTGCATTATCCATGGTTGGTGGAAGTGTTAGTCGATAGGACACTGCCACGACATGATCATGAGTCTCGAAGGGGCCGATGTACCTTTGAATTAACATCACTTTCTTTACAAACCTCATGACCTTCTTCCACGAAAATATGTGTTGAAATACCATGTCTCCAACTTTAAACTCAAAGACTCATCGACAGTTATCTTCATAACTCTTTCATCAACTCTGGGCTACCTTGATATGTTTCTGAATAGTTTTCACCTTCTCCACCATTTCCTCAACCATTTCTGGTCCACGTAGCTTACGTGCACCGACCATATCCCATCGCACCGATGATCTGCACCTTTTCCCATAAAGGTGTTCATATAGTTCCATTTAGAAGCTCAAGTGGAAACTATTATTATAAGAGAACTCAAACAGAGGAAGATGTTGATCACATCCTCCTTTAAAGTCCATTGAGGATGCTCTCAACATGTCCTCAAGTGTTTGGATAGTCCGCTCGGATTGGACATTAGTTTGAGGATGATAATCTGTAATGGAGATCAGTTGAGTATTCAGTGCTTGTTGAAGACTCTTCCAAAACATAGAGGTGAATCTTTGATCTCAATCGGATGCAATAGATAGTGGTAGTCTATATATCCTTACCGCTTCCCTGATATATATCTATGCTAGTTGATTCAATGAGAAATCCTCCCGAATAATAATGAAGTGTCCCATTGTAAGATGATCCACAACAACCCTGACTGCATTGTTGCCTTTAGATGTCTTCAGAAGTCCGGTGACAATGTCCATGGTGATGTTCTCCCATTTCCAATCTGGTTTGGGCAATGGTTGCAATATCCCCTTACAGTTATTCCTCTCTTCCTTCACTTGTTGACACACCAGGAACTTTGATGTATATTCAGAGATCTCCTTCCACATATTATCCCACCCATAATGCTCTCAAATATCTTGATATATTTTTGTGTTTCCTGGGTGAATATAGAAATTTGAACTATGTGCATTATCCAAAATTTCCTTCTTCAGTTGCAGACATGATGGAAAAAATAGTCTTTTCCCAAATCTCACAATTCCTTCTTCATTAAAATTAAACTCCGAGGATTTCCCTTTTCTATAGATTCCACTTTTTCATGAATTCCCACATCATCTTTTTAGCATTGTTTACCCGTTCAAAAAGCGATAGATCAATAATCATTTGTGAAAGGATTAATGATGTTCCCTTCATTATGATTCTCATGTCCATATTCATCATGTCTAGGAAGATTGGATCCTTTTTAATTCTCATCAATGATAGAATCACCAGGTCATTTCTATATAGGGGATCTACCACCCTGTTTGCTTTCCTATAGTGGTAATGGATTGAGCAGTCATAGTCTTTGATCATCTCTAACCATATTCGTTGGCGCATGTTCAAATCTTGTTGTATGAATATATACTTGAGGCTTTTGTGGTCCGTATATATTTCACACTTCTACCCATAGAGATAATGCCACAAACATTTCAAAGAAAATATCATTATAGCCAAATTGAGGTCATGTGTTGGAATGTTCTATTCCTGAACATTCAATTTCCATGAATCATAGGCAAGGACTTTGTCATTTTGCATCAACACACATCCCATTCCATTCTTTGAAGCAACACTAACTACAAAAAAAATCTCCACAACTGGGTAAAGTGGGCATGGGCACCATGATAAGCCTCCTTTTCAACTCCTTGATGTTTTCTTCAAATTCATTACTAGAAGAAAACTTTACTCCCTTCCATGTTAGCTTGGTAAGAGGGATGAAAAATTGGGATAAATTTCTCACAAATCATCGATAATATCCAGATTACCCCAAGAAGCAATGGATATCTATTACTGATGTTGGCCTCGTCCATCCCTCAATTGCATCTGTTTTGGAGGGTCCAAATATATCCCATTGATTTTGATGATATGACCCAAGAATGAGACCTCTTTCAACTAGAACTCACACTTGTTGTACTTTTCATAGAGCTTCACCTTTCACAAGGTCTTGAGTATAGTTCTCAGATTCTCTTCATGATCCTCCATGGTATTGGAGTATATCAGAATATCATCTATAAATACTACAACAAATTTGTATTGATAATCTATAAAGACTCTATTCATCATGTCCATGATGATTGTTAGAGAATTATTGAGTCCAAAAGGCATTACTATGAATTCATATTTCATGTATATTGTACGAAAAGAAGTCTTGGGTATATCTTCCTTCTTCACCCTTACATGATAATATCACGACAGAAAATACACCTTTGGGAAGTATTGTGCTCCACGAAGCTGATCAAACAAGGCATCAATTTGTGGGAGAGGATACTTCTTCATTATCATGATTTTGTTGAGCTCACGATAATTGATGTAAAGGCACATTGACCCATCCTTCTTCTTAATGAAGAGGACATGTTCATCCCTTGGTGAAACACTTTGGCATATAAAACCTTTATCCAGATTCTCCTGTAGTTGTTTCTTCAGCTCATCATACTCCACAAAAACCATTATATAAAGAGTCTTGGATATTGGTAATGAC
This sequence comes from Viscum album, assembly GCA_963277665.1. Taxonomy (NCBI): domain Eukaryota; kingdom Viridiplantae; phylum Streptophyta; class Magnoliopsida; order Santalales; family Viscaceae; genus Viscum; species Viscum album. The sequence goes on along the minus strand of OY728143.1, from coordinate 1,826,121,457 downwards.
CATGGTTTATTTTCAATTGAGAATTCAACATCACTTCTAGGAGGAAGACCATGAAATTTCTCTAGAAACACTTCAGTGAATTCTCCCACAATATGCATGTCCTATATGATGGTTGCCTCCTTAGACACAATCATCTATGCCAGATATGCATGCTCATAGGGTATTAATATCCACTCTTGAGATGATGGAGCAAAAGAAGATTCATCTTCCTCTCTACACTTGTAATGAATTGGGTGTCTATTCTCCACAAGGAGAGTGATTTCCCTCTCATCATAATTTATGTTGGCTCTATATTTGGAAATCCAATCCATGCATAGAATTTCATCAAATTCCGCCAAAGGGAGTATGACAAGGTTCACCGGAATGTTTAATCCACATATTATGATAGGGGAGGAGTTATATTAATGGGAAGAAATGATTGTCCCATTTTCCGTACTCACTGACATCTTCACATCCATGATTTGTGGTGGTTATGGGATTATTCTTCTGAACTTTTGGGATATTAAATAATTTGTAGAACCTGATTGAAAAACTAAATTCACTATTTTTGAATGAATAACTAGGGTAATTGTGACCACTTCGTTGTCGGGGTTCACTTTGGTAGTAGTGATAGAAAAATCTCACCTTTGCTACCTTGGAGGTTGTTGGTTGCCTCTGAAAACCCATGGCTTAGGGAACTATTTTGTAAGATTCCCTGGTTCTTTGTAGTTGTAGTAACGAATAATGCTTTGAGGTTTGAATGGAGTGTTCCCCTCTTCAGTTGCAACCGTGGGTTTTTCTTGCTGACAATTAATAGCCAGGTTCCCTTCTCTTCCACACATAAAGCATTTCATCACCCCCTTTAAGAAATTCATGGGGATCTTATTTCCACACCTTTGGCAAGTGGGGTGCTGGATCTTCATAGAACAATTGGATTTTTCCATTAAACCACCAGAATTGTATTCCTCCTTTGATTCTTATCCACATGATACCTCTGAAATTCTACGATCTCCATTACGACCTTGAGGGAACATCAGACAATTTCCCCATAGATGTCGAAGTCACGGATTGCCAGTGCATTTTGAAGGCTAGGTTCCAGCCCACTGAATAAGCGTTTAACCTTGAATTCAGGGGTAACGATAAAGCCAGAAGAATATCATGCAATCCTTGTGAAGTTTTCCTCATACTCTCCAATAGTTTTGTCATCATTTTTACTTGAGTTAAAGGATGACCCTTTCCTTCATAAGTTAGAGGGTGTGTAGAAAATATTTATTGAAAAAAATCTTCTGTAAATCCTTTCATTCCAATGCCTCGATCTTCTCCTCAGGATTCATATTTTTTATCAACGTCCACCATTGACCAGCTTCACCCTCCATACTATAAGCAGCTAGGAAAACCTTCTCTTGTTCAGAACATTGAAGGATGGTGAAAATCTTTTCAATGGAGTTCTTCCATTGTTCAGTGATTGAGGGTTTAGATAATCCATTTAAATTAGGCGTCCTTTGTATCATGAAGCTCTTCATAGTGACTTGTTCTTTCTTAGGTGGGGTTCATCATTCCTCTTGACCCATGTTTCTATTCAAATCTTGTGTTTGCTGATAGAGAACCATGACAAGGTTTGCAATTCCCTCTCCCATTGGATTGGGAATATCATTAGTATAGTCATCACTTTGACCATCACATCGGTTTTTATCTGGAGTCCTCTTATTACCAGCCATTGGATGGAATAAAAGGAATGTTAGGGGTAACACATAAAGGGTATTACAAGGACAAAACTAACGACTTACAAATAAATTTTATTTCCTTAACATATGAATCTATCAGCTTCATTCTATGTTATCTATGATATACATTCTATCATATATTCGTAGGGAATTTCTTGTTCCTTAATAATGGATTATATTAATCTTTTAAATATACCAAAGCATGTCCCCCGGGAGTGTCGTAACCAAGAGTTCATCAAGGCCCATTTTCGTGCACTTATTCCCATTCTAGTCTATCTCAATGTGGTGTTTTCGGGTTTTACCCCTAGAATACATCTTTTCCAGAGCCACCTCTACCTGCTCTTATCCAGACATGGATGCATTTTCTTGATAAAACACTTACTCAGTACTCACAAAAACCTAGGGATATTTTTATTATACTTAGTCTTGTCTCTAAGGCTTCACTATGGTTTTCTAATCCTAATCCCAAAAATAACTAAACCTATCATCTGATACTAACTATCACAATGTTGATCTTTTAATACAAAATTAAACACAATTTATTACATTAACTTCACTTGATAAAATATAGAAGATCAGGAGGCCTAGTGTCTTTGGGGCTTAGTATCATTACATAACAACATAAAACATGAAATACAACATCCTTATTGAAAACATCCTTTACAGGACTACTATATTCCCTCATACTTAGCATTGCATGGGATAACATGAGGTTATGCATAAGAAAAGGGTGATCTATAAATCCTAGTAAGGGAGTAATCATGGAATAACACAAGTAATACAATACATGTAAGAAAATAGGCATATCAATAGATGAAAAGAGAATAATACATATAATGTCATGATAATTCATGATAATCATAACATGTAAATGTGGCAACAACACTAAACATGGAATTAGCATGATCCAAGGCTCACTACTCATTGAGCATGAGTAAATCCTAACTGAACATGAAGCACACGTCAAACCTAGTTACACTTGAATTAGCATGAGTCAACACCCATTTCACCTGACATGTCATGATACTATTCTTAACCCAATGCATTGGAGTGCTATTAGGGTGAACCCTTCTTAAACATTTCATTTCATGCATAAGTGTGCCATGTGGATCATATAATATGGATTCATAAAACATAATAATTTATTCCATGATAAAGGAATGTCGAATTCAAACATGAAACTTTATAATCAATAAGTAAATGTGCATAAAGGTGAATACCCTTGATAGATACATGGGAATGGTATTCACTACACAATGACATTGTCTTGGAAAATCGGTGTAATTTCGGCAGCATAACGGCGTGACGTATGAATTCCTAAAAATGATTGATGAATTAGAAAGGGTTGTTTCATCATATTTACAAGAAATGGACAGTAAGGGGGTCATATAGATGCATTTACCAACAATTCTAATGTAATTTAGAGTAATGATACAAAATAGTTTCTTGAATGTAAAAGAGGAGAGAGAAATTCCTTTTGGAATTTCGGCATAGTAATAGGTGTACATGGGAAACATTCAGTGAGAGAGAAAGGAGTATCCTATAATTCAAAAATAAAGAGGGTAGTATGGGGGATGTGATAAACCATACCCCAAAATTTATAATTTAAATTAAATGGTATAACAATTTATATAAAATTGGACAAAAATGAGGAAGGAAGAAAAAACCCTTATATGGAAGTGTGTTTCCAATGGCTTGAGAGTGGCTTGAGAGAGGCTTTATGGGAGCTTTGGGAACCTTGGAAGGATTCTATAGAGAGTAGGCCAGAGTTTGGATGAACTCCAATGGCTTTGACTGCAGATAAAGTGGGAACCTGGGTGGGTTTTTGTAGGAAAGGTAAGGGAATTATTTATTATTTCGGTTTCGAACACCTCACATTAATCTAATCCAAAACACAAACCATCACATAGTTTTTCCCATATTTTTTGTCAAATGGAATTATAAAAAAATATATTAAAAGGCCAAATTCTGAAATTCTTAAAATAATGGGGTTGCTTATTTAGAGGTGAGTCACACTCCTAAGGGAAACAATTTAAAAAGACAAGATGATTAACAATCCTTGAAGGGTCCATTAATGCTTTGTAAAAAAAGTCAAACAAACCCGAAATCACATTATTTTAATGGTAAAACATATATTGGCTGAAAATAATGCTTATATATTTTTATTACCTAACTATTGTGTCATTATTATGTCATAAAACACATTATATATTTAAATGGTATTTAATTTTTACCCAAAAATATGATTGTCTCAAAAAATTATGAAAAATTAAACATTGGATAATTTCAATGTCATTATTCCAGAAATAATATTTACTTTATCTAAATAACTTTCTATATATGTTATTTTTCACTTTTAAAATTAAAACTGATATTCATCGAAAATTCATCGGGTTTGAAAAAAATGGCATTCAAACATTAATAAAAATTACAATTGCCTTCATTAAATTATAAAATCATTTATATTTAATAAAAACTAATTTAATAATAATAATAATAATTTATGAAAATATAATTTAATTCAAAAATCCATTAATTAAGAAACAGGTATTTTTAGTTGAACATTATCTAAAAATACTATTTGTGCTTTAAAAACTATTTACAAGGTGATAATAATAAAATGAAAGTATATTCCTTATTATACACAAAATTAATGAAAATAACCATAGTGATAAGGTCTTGTTACAAAACTCCTTATATCACTCACATAAGACCAAAGAGTAAGGTGTGTGATGGTGGCAGACTCTTGGGGTGGCTCAGATAACATTGCTCGGGTGGTAATCTCTATCAACTTCTAGTTCTCTTGTAGGCGGTCCCGCTAGAGCCTATCATTTTGAAGTTCGTCTTGGGCTTGGTCAAGAGAGAAGACCAATGAAACCACCCCTTTTATGAGCTCTGAAAGATGGGATTCTTATGGTTCGCTTGTATTGGATGAGGCCATCACTTCCTTTGTCTGAGTAAATTGGATTTGTTAAAGGCCTATATTTATACTAATTATGTGATCACTATTCAACGACCATATTAGCAATGGTCACAATTTATAAAAGTTTTTTAAATACAAAAAAAATATATCCAAAGAAGTTGAAATTTTATATAAACAATTTACATAATTGGATATTTAATTAGATCAAGAGGGATTCCCATTAATGAAAGTTTGGGTCGTTACATTGGTTTCCAATGAAAATTTGTAGGATGCATGGGTTCATTAAACCATGGATTTAAGGACTCCACTTAAGAAAAAGGAATATGAAAATAGGTAAATTTTAACTATAATATTATATTCCAATGGATAGATTAGGTGGATAGGTTTATGATAACCTTTGACTACATTTAAAAAATCGGTTACAACACAATAATGTTGAATATTTCTCCTCATATATGCATATAATGAATGTGTGGCGTGCCTTTAGAGAATTATTTCACCACCATATAGTAGTTTCATTTAGATATGATGAGAATAGTTCTGTCATGGTGTGTACCCTCTATGGGAGGTCATTATTTGGAGTGTTGTTTCATCATCATTGGGGATCCCATATCTTTGTGAGAATAGATATTTTTCCAATATAAAGGAAACACTTTTTTGGAGGGGAAGAATTATAAATAAGGGTTCAATCACTCTTATGCTTATGTTTTTTTGTATCAACTATATCAATATGGTATACAAAAAAGAAGAAGTCATGTGTTCCAATCGGCCACACACAAATGAAAACAGGGAAAAATCCATGAGAATGAGATTTTTTCATTCTCCACGTATAAGAATGATTATCTGAATGTTTTATTTGTTTAATGTTGCATAATTTATACTAGATGGGGAGAAATAGTTTACAATTATATGACATAGACCACATGTTCATGACTTATATGGTCATGAAACCTAGAATGAAGGTTGGTCCCTTTTATGTTCATTTGTCCAGCACCATGTAAGGGATCCTTTTACGTTTGTAATCTAATAGTAATGGGGGAATATTTGTTAAGTTCTAGAAACTATTAACAATGGTTAAAGAAATTTTTTGGTGAGGGGGGCCTAGGAAAAAAATGATGTGAATTGGAGTTCAAGTAAAACATAGAAAACCTTAAAAGGGTACATATAGAGTTTAATATCATGATTCTTGGAACAACATGACACTGATTTTTATGTTCATAACAATTTGACAAGGGGATGTAATTAATGGTTTTGTATCTAGGGAAATTTTTTTTATGTTTAACATCAAGTGAACTGGTGGCATAGGCTTGAGGTAGTCTACATTTCCTGGAAATGTTTGAGAAATCTGATGCTAATTAGAATCCTACAGACCAAGTAAAATAATCTTATATATGATTTTACATTGTTTGTGGTCAAGAATTTTGGACTTATGACTTTTTTTATAGATCAATATCATGTATAAGAGAGTTAAAAATTCTCTAGTGGGAGATAATATTCGATATGGATTATGCAAGATATCAACACTATATAATAACATGACACACCCTTTATGATGTTAAGACTCATTATTTGTGTTAGGGGACTTCATCATAGAGTCAATAATGAATGTATATAAACACGAGACCGTCAAGAATATATAGATCTATGATAGGAAGGAGTTGGAGTTTATGACTTGGTCCATGGAAATATATTTCAATATCAATGTGTGTCTCAAAGGGAATGAATAAAAGCACATGTTGTTTTTGTAGGTGTTGTGGTAGGAGACCAATAACAGATTGAGGTGTCCTTATTAGTGAGGATATAAAATTTCATAGAGGTTAATGTATTTATTTTGGACTATGGTATGGATTTTCAGTTCATATAGAATGGATAATAGGATAAATATTCAAAATCATTTGGTGAGGAATAAAATAAAGTTATATAAGTTATGCTTTTATGAAAATGATCCAAACCACTAAGCCATTGTGAGTAATGATCAGTATGAGAAACAGGCGGCAATGGATATTTACTCACGCCACATAAGGGTTCCACAAATGATGGATAGGTCAAGGAATATATGTTAATTTAACTATTGAGATAAACCATAAAAATGGGAATAATGTTTAGGAACGATGTTATCATGATGGTTCAACCTTCCAATATACCAAAAGTTATAAGAATGAAACATGGATAGTGTCAAGACACATCTTTAGAAAAGGGGTGTGTATGCTGGTAACTACGCATTCAAAAAGCATAATTTCATTAGAGGTGATAAATATGATATGGATGATTCATGAAAACATTCAAGACATGGGTTCTACTACCGTATCCTCGAGAATGGAAATAGATAAATAAGAGATAACCTCTCACTTTGTATTTGATACAAGGGCATATCATGTTGCTGTAAATAATCCTCCTGGACATGTTTATTGTATGGGTGGTAGGACATTGGACTGTTGAGTTGTTATCATTGGGGAGTCTATTTGGAAATCAAATATTGGTGGGGTAATTAAAAATCAAGGTACACAAGGCAAATAGATGTCAGTAAAATTTCAAAGGAGGGGTTTGGGAACCCTAGGTTTTCACTACCATGGATTTTTCATATCAAAGGGGTACACCAGGCTTAATTAAGTGCCAATCCACTAGATATATGTGGAAATGGTTTAATTATACCTTAGGGTGGGACCCATTGGAACCAATGTTTTAGGTTTTATATTCATAAATAATAATCCAATGGGAACTAATTATTAATATTTTTGGATCTCAGATTAAGGGAGATGTGGTCTCTTTGGTACTAGGTATAGAAAAACTCAAATTAGAATAGAAGGGCCTAATGCTAATACTAGTTTCCTTGGACGGAGGAATTTGATTTATGGGAATACTTCTTGGGCCCATAGAGGGGATATTAATATAAAAAACGAAGCAAAATAACATTAAATGGATTTGAAAATCAGTTCTAGTATAGATGAAACCAATATAGTGTACACTAAGTTTATGGTCAGGGGCCTTTAACTAATGAGACGATTTTTACCTTTGTGCAACCTGGATAGATACAATTAAATTTAATGGATAATAATAAGTAGGATATGCCATTTAGTTTAAAGTAACACAACTATGGAAATGTGTGTAATAAAGAAACTACATTCACTATAATTTTTCTCATGACTACGGGGTCCAGCATGCATATATTGGTTTTTGGTGCAGCTAGAAAGGAACCCCATAGGATTTGTGAATTTTCCACTTTTTCCTTTATTTTTACCAAATTCATTAAAGGTGGTGAATTAGGGAGAAAATTATAGAACACTTATCGACTTTACCTCAATTTATTTTACCTTAACAATCATGTTCACCACATACCTAGTGAAAATTTGACTCATTCTTGTTATATTGTTGAAAGGTATGTATTTTGGTCATATGACATCAACATAGAGGTCTACGTGTTTTACGGTAATGTAAATTCAATCATGTAATGGTAACTATTTAATTCATGGACCATGGACAATGGTTAGAAAATTATTATCGAAAATTCTATGATATGTACCTAAAATGAATTAAAACCCCCTACCAATATGAACTGGCGTCAAGGAAATATATACAGAGTTTAAGGTAACAATGAGTGGACCAAGTGAAGGTTTTTGTATATTTTTTAGTGAACACTAAACCCAAAATAAATTGAAAATCCTAAATTCTAGTATAAAAATTCCTATGTGGTATGAATACAGTTTAAGGTCATGATACTTACACAAATGAAGGTCTAATGTTAATATAATAAAAATTTGACCACTTATACATGGATTTAGCCTCATCACGATTGAGAGGATTTAAATAGTACCTGACGAAGAGGTGTTAGGCATTGAAACAAGGTGGCTGCAACAGAATATTTGAAGCTTATTCTATGATAAGTGATCCATGAATCACTAAAAATGTCATGGAATGGAAATCCTTCCACCCATATGACTATTAATGTAAAAATATTAATGGATTTTACTATCATTCAAAATTGTTTCATGGATGGAAATAGTTCTCTAAGGATGAAGATGGGTTAAAACTATATATACAATGGTGACATTCCAATCACTTTTAGTAATTATTCATTGTCAGAAAGATCATGGATATACATGGAATGAAAGATCCACATGTCATTAGCTATTTCATGTGGTAAAAATAAATCCTTACCATTTTATAGAAGGTGGAATTTTAAGAGAACAATAAAAAAGGTGGAGCCATCCACTATAGTGAGGATCCAAATTATCATGTCATTTTATGTCACCCAATAGGGAATGAGTCATGTAGATTAATTTCATTCAATAAGGGCACAAAAAATAAATATTAATATTATATGGTGATGTCAAATTATGGTCACTCAATTTTATGTGTATTAGTCTACTGATAAAAAATTACATGAGGCACTAATCAAAGGCCATACTTGATGCAAATGGGAGGCTCAATTCTAATTTGGATAGGATTATTGGAAAAGGAATCTTGTTTAGGTTCATGGTTCATGGACTATAGAGGGTCTATGAAATTTATTGTCATTAATAAAGTACTATAAAGGTCTCATTACCAAAAAAACATAACTTGAATCCATTAAAAGGGAGGGGATCCACTAAAACAAATAATCCCACATAATTCAGGCTCATTATGGTATATAAGAAGTAAATTTTTTTAATGACACATAGTAGACCAAAATAGGGTTGAAAGGTTTGGATTAATAATCAAACATCAACCAATGTAGGGTACCCAAAAAAAGTGGAATGTTTTTTAGTATAGATCCATAAAAACCAACATACATTGGTCATTAAATTTTTCCAGAACACATGAGGGTGAACAAGGTAAATAACATCATATAAGTCCAAAATTATAAATGGGTTTAACAACATGGGTTGAGGATGACAATGAACCATGTCTTCGAAACATATGATCTACTAGGGAAAGAAAATTATTTTTCGACAGCTGGTCATGTATTCGAAAAATGGGTCATGTTTTGTTATTTTCATATGTACTCTAGGGAATGTATTCTGAACAATAGGTATGACTTTGTTGAAATGTTCCATCTCCATATGGGAGGATATTTAAATATGCAGGATAAGGTGGATCCCAATAGTAGAAGATATGAAGTGTGACGGTGAACTAATGGTAATTTTTGGGAATATTTCAACACTTCATGTGAAATGACTTATTTCATTGATAACATTATGAAGTGTATTACTATAAAGGAGGTCCAAACCCCACACCTTATTAGGTCATATTAATGGTTCTAATATAGAGTAAGATACCTAATGGAAAGGTATTTATATTCAAGAAACAATGCGGAATATTAGAATCCAATAGGGAAATGGTGGTGGCAGTTTTTTCAGGATTGGAAATTAGAAGATCACTACATATACCATTATGCGGTACAAAATCCATTTGTAGATATTTAAGAAGGTGGGTTATGATAAAATAACTATAGGATATATTTTCCTCTAAGAAATGGAAGGTGAGATGATTATATAGATTAAGACCTCATATAAGAGATAGAAACTATAGAGTTTATGGTCATAAATCTTTGACCAAAATTGGTTTAATTTAATAACACGAAACTGAGAAATTAATCATGATGATTAACATCATATAGTAATGATGATGGTCAATGAGACTTAGGGTTATGTGATGTGGTCCCATTCTAAATTGTTTTATGTAATGAGGAATTGACTTTTGTTAGGCAGTTTAAAGTCTCAAGTCCTTAAAATTATATATTTTGTAGTTTATAATTAATATTCCATGAATAAAACAATGGTTTTTATATCATATGATAATTTAGTTAAATATTTTTCATTTTAGATTCATTCTTCGAGGACAGTGACCATGTAGTCTTATACAATATACTGAGGACATTTGGAACTTTAGTTTAACATCTTATGGATAAGATGTTTGGAAATGAATTCAATTTTATAAAAATTATTTAATTATAAACAATTAATTTTTTTGATGTTTCATACAATCCCCATCTATGGTGATCAAAGTGTATGCACCATTGGAATAGAACATGTGAATGACGAAGGGAACATCCATATTGGGCTCTATCATTGGTTGTTTCCTTCTATGTATAATTAGAATTCTCAAATTCAACACCAAGATACCATAGAGAAAGGAGAGACGATGTTCCTTGTTGTTGAATTCTCATACCACAATGTTTCCATGGAACATGAGTTTTTGTATTACCGCGATCCTATTCTCATCGAAATATTCTCACTTAGCAAAACAAACATTGATCTCTTTTCCATTATCAACTAATCATAGATGGTTGTCTAGGGAGATAATAGTTAAAACTTAATGGGTAGTAATAATTATTCCCTTTAAAAAATGAATATGGTGATTATTTTGTTGAATTATAAGTAATCATTCTATTTTTTCATAATCAATTTGAGTATTTTCAAGCCAAATTTTCTATTTCTTATTGTAAAAGATGGTTCACAAGACCCAAATTGAGATGTATTTTTTGATTACACTATCAAATATATATATATATATATGCATCATGTATTTATACAATAATAGTTTTTATAATTCTTTTTATGCTATTCAAATGGTAATTAACTTATATTATGTGTTGTATAAAGAGATTATAATAGTTTCTATATATAATGAGGACCTTGAGATTCACTGACTGTAACACTAAAATTCATATAATACTGTATAGATATATCATACAGACATGATATAGATGATATGTGACTATCATGTTTATGGTGGTAATAATAATTAATACTTCATCCCTTGCAGTTTCTTCTAAGTTATCTTTAATAGAAGAGATCAGGAGGAATAATTTTCTAAAATGATTATAACAAGTTTCATCTGTCTTTGGTTGTTCTTATCTATGAGCACTCGTATTATTCCCCAAAATATATATCATTTCCAAATAATTTAATTTTATTTAATACATTGATGAATGATTAAAAACATGAAATTTATGTTTGTTTTGAGGTACCTTTCATTTCATGCAGCATTTGTGGTATGCAATTCCTTGAATGATCAGGAATGCATTTTTTTCATATAAATGGAAAAGGTATGTGTGGCCCTATTATGTTGGATAATAGAACCATTGATAAATCTATGTCCTTTGAATAAGTAAATAATTTCTTCATGGAATGTTAAAAAATAATAAGGCAAATAAATGATGATGACACAAAGATCACATCATACATTATGAGATATCACAAGAGAAAGAGGTTGAATTACATAGAACAAGTTCGTAAGATGATTTTATTTATTTGAATAAAGCATGTCTCATTAAGGGCCATGATGTATTTAATGATACCACTCTTATTTTCTAAATATCTCTCATTATTATGGAGACAATTTCTAAGAGGTCCACCGATAAAAGGTATTCGGAAGATTAGATAATATAATTTTTTAGATTTAAGAGATTGTGAACCCCATGGTGGGGTGGGGTGGGATATATCTATGTACAATTGTTGATAAGAAATCAAAAAATTGATCATTATAGTTATTTATAATAATATGAGCTAAAATTATTTTTATACTATATTTAAAGACATCATGTGAATTTAATGAATTTTTTTTACAATTTTTTTAATAATTCATAGTTAAATATTTTAGAGTGTTAAATGTCGATATAACTTCTAAAATTTTATCATATAACATAGTTTAGGTTTTAAATATATGTGAAAATATATTTATAGATTTTTTGAAATTTTTAAATAGACATTTACCGTGAATATGATTTAATTTAAAGGGGTTTTTTATAAAAGGGTAAAAATGAAATTGTTATAAATTAAACCTTATTATATAAATTATTTAAATAAAATATTCATTTTTACTATTCATCTAATGATTTCCATAGGATCTCTCTCATATTTCTCATGTTCTAGAGAGATATATTGAGTCTCCAAGCACCCCAATATTAGAACTCCTAATCATATTAAAGAAGCAGTTCCCTCATGATCATGTCAGTGTTAAAACCCATTAAAATCTCTATTTTATCACCAATATTTCAATGGAATAAGAAAAATAATGATTCTCAACTATGTGTGGATGATATAGAGGGTTTTAGATTCATTTCGTTCAAGAAAAAACATAAAATTATGAGTGGAAGACACATTTTATACAAATTTGATGATGTGTGGTTTTAAATTTATTTTTCATGCTTAATTCCATTCAAATAAGATATTTAGGTTTCCAATAATAATTATGCATCATTGGAAGAGAATTTGTTATGTATTTACATTGGTAAAATTTTATAATTTACCTATTTTGTGCTTCTTTGATGAACCCAATACTAACAAGTTGTATTAGAGAAAAAATGCACTAATTTAAGCCATGTAGAAATTGTATTTTTATTAATTAAAGTAGATATAATTGTAATAGTCTCAATACATTAACCTAATCTTCGATCTAATATCAGGTGACCAAGTTATGGGCATTTTAGGTTTGAAATTGCACTGAAACTAAATTTTGAGGTATAATGATTTTATTATCGATATGTGTGTGTGTGCGTGCCTGTGTCTATATATATATATATGTACTTGTTATTTTCATATGGAATCAGTGAGTGTTGGATTGTGATATTCTAGATGGGAAATAATAACTATATGAACACTTAGAAGATAGTTAAAATATTCCACATTATGGTGTAAGCTAATGAACAAAAATGCCAAGATGTATAACCATATAGAATAGAAAAATAAAAATAATCAAAAATAATCTTATGGGTGGCCGAATGGCCACTCACGGAATATCATGGGTCACCCATGTTGAACCAGGTGGAAATCCTAATTTAAAAAAACCGTGAAGGATGTCGTGTGAGAAAAACACTACACCACCCCTTCCAACCATGCCTCGCACGCTCACATAGGGTGTTACTACTTGCTAGACCCAACTTCTGACCAAATCTGCCTAACCTAATATGGGAAGGGTGAGGATCTACCAAACCCACCCACCTCTTCTAGGTCACCTCATGTCGAGGAAACACTTGTGGATGTTATTTTGAATCCTAGGAGTCCAAAAAATAAAAAAAAATTAAAAAATATTTAAAATTATTGGGAATTTACGAAAAACATCAAGGCTCCATATGACTTATTAATTGTTAATTACATCTAGATAAATTTAAATTTCATAAAATTAAATTCTCTAGGGTAAAATCAATTAAAATTTAATTTATTACGAGATTTTAATGTATACAGACTAATCATGAATCAAAGCCAAGTCAGTGCATGTATGGTATATATATGTTTAGTTAGTTATTTATTTGATTTTTTTTTAAAAAATTATAAATAATGATATGTGTATCATAATTTTTCATTATATATCTATGCTCATATGTTCCCAAATATAATGTTTCACTATTTCTTAATTCATGATATCATCTCAAATTTTTGTGAGTATTATTTGTATAATGTGATGTGTTAAATTATGACTTAGTTGACATCAAGATGTTAATAATTCCTATAAAGGATCTTAATGATTTGGATGGGAGTGCACTGAAACATGAGTAAAGTGATATGTTACACAAGGTGTTACCCCATGGTCTATATTGGTCTACCATTAAATCAATTGAAACAATTAGAAATGGATCATGATCTTGTCCCATTATTTTTTGAATTCATGGTTTATTATTTTTGTATGTGTCGTATATAAACATGATCAAACAAAATAATAAACGAGAACACATAGATAAAATGAACATGATCAGTGAATATTTTCAATTTATTTCATGCTTAATATCTGAGTATGATCACAAAAAATATTTTGAAATAGAATATAATTTCATTAACTAAAAATAATTAAATTCCAATAATGAAATATTAAGTCACAGCTTCCTTCCATGAAACAAATTGATAATAACCATAGTAAGAGGTTCCCATCAACCCTGATAGAGGGTGACTCCTCATATTTTGGAGTTCTAAGAATAGTTTTCAATTGATTTAAAAATATTTGAAATAAATTATATTTATATAGATATCTTGGTGAAATTTCAGAAGAAACGAATTGATTAATGAAATGGTCATGCCTTCAGAAGATGTGAATCCACTAAACATATTAATGAGCCATGTGTTAATGTAGTTGGGCAGGAAAATCATTCCTTGAAACACTATGAGGGGTGCCATATCAATATCATGAACTATGTATGGATAATACAATAAAATTATTCACTAAAATACATGAGTTACTATGTATTTTGAATCTATTAGATGTCAGAGACTATGATTTCCTAAAATGGAGAGATTTATTTAAAATTAATTAATATTTAGTGACCAAAAATTCATAATAAAAATAAAATAAATGATTTTAATTTGTATCATTTCAGAATAAAACGGAGTGTAATGACATTGAAATATTTCGATTATTATTTTACATAGAAAAAATCATTAAAAAAATTATTTATAATAGTTATATCGGAACTTTCTCATTGCACTATGATATGAACCTAAATAATTTTTTTTGGAGTCACCACTACCTTTTGATCCACCTCTAGATGAAATATTGAAAATTTGATGAAATAGCTTTGAATTACAACATATTTTTTATCAATGTATAATGAATTGGGAAAGAAACATCAGGAAATGGATGGTTATTCTATAATTTCTCAAAATTGAGAATTTTAGGAGAAAGTGATGCAACAAATTTATTTGAAAAATTTTAGACCGAACATGTGTAAATGGTAAGTTGAAATTCCTGTTGATCCTCATGTACTCAATATAATAGAGTTCAATTATAAAAATATTTTCCTTCAATAATTATCATTCTTATTACCAGATAAATCAATTTTTTATGAATAGTAAAATAAAAAATATGGAGAAAAAACTTCAATATAATATGTTAATTGTTTGATAAGATGATTATAACTTAAATAAATTAATATGTTTATTTGTTATTGTGAAAAGTATACAATAAATATTTTAAAAACTCATAATTATTTTTAAGCCAATGGGATTTTATAACATCATTCTAGGAAGCCCAAGTTAAAGATGAATCCTAAAAAATATGAGGTTATTTTCTTCTCATAGAGAAACTAGAAGATAAATATAATTGAATAAAATTAGAATAGATCTACGCTCTAACCTATTGTATATTCATTATTTCCAGATTAATTTCTGTCTTAGTTCATAATTATTAGATTATATATATGTCCTAAAAATTCAAATACATGAACCAAGTCTCTTTAGAAACATTTCATGATGTAAGGTTAAATCACCATGTTGCTGAGGTTGGGGGATTCATATATAAGTAGTAAGAAGAAAAGAACTACTATTTTCCATGTTTATTGATGCTAGTTTAAATTTTATGAAGTATTACCAAAACATTTTTTTCTTGTGTCTATTGGAAACAATAATGTCTAATTTCATTAAGGAATGAATGTTTTTTTATGTGTCTCAAACATAAATAATGAATCAGTGATACTTGAATCCTTGACACTATAAATTATTTTAAAGACACAACAATACACATTTGTGACACTTTATTTCTAGGTTAGGAAAATCCAGAAGTAGCTATAATGAAAAAAAGGTTTTTATAATAAATTTTTCCAATAACACTTAGGTAATTGAAATGAAATATTTAAGGTTTAAATAGAATAATACATAATTTAGTGTTAAAAATAACAAATCTGAAACATTTCTAAAACTAGTGCAATAAAATACATGTCAACTATTTAAATTAGAAGTTAGAGGTAAGTTAATATTATTCATTATACTATTTTAAAAAATTTATGGAATGTAAATCTTAAGAAAAGGAATGTACATTGTATGAGTTATTCAATCATATAAGTCATTTTTTCAAAGTATATCTTAAACTTGTATTCATTAATTATTAAAATTTTAAATTAGTTTTGTTCATCAACTCACATTTCTTTAATCACATTATCTATTATATTATTAAAACAATAATCAATGATGATTCTTACTAGTATAAATTTATCATCAAAATATGGAGTGGTTTTATTTAGAAAATCTAGATTTCTTGTTATCATCAAAACTACGATGTTAAAAAATGGATTGATGAGTCCAATAATATTTTTAAATTAATTCATTATACCATATGAGGTATGTTTCACAAATAGAGGAATAAATACATCTTCCACATACAAACCATATTACAAATAGGATATCATATAAGTTATAATAAAAAATACAACCATTTTATATAAGGAAAACAAATGTTTCATTTAGTGTTACTATCCTATATTTATGGATATTCTATAAAACCATAAGGTTTAATAAATATATAGTTACTTGAAAGACTATATATTAATAAGAGTGTTAACATATATATTTTGTATTGTGGGATAAATAATGGCTTGGATAAATTTAAGGCTCAAGATATATAAATTTTTGTTTTATGAAGAAGTATCAATAGTGTTTAAGGAAGTGGAATTTTCTCTGTATAGACCATCTTTCATACATAGATATCAAATCATTTTATATCAAAATTAAAAACATTTCAAAAATTCCGATGTGAAATAATGTTTTAAGGCCTTTGGATACTAGTTACATAATCTACTTAATTCATGAAGGTTCATTAAAATCATTAATAAATATATCCCCTTTTTACTCCTTATATACACACCCTACATAACAACTTTTCTCATAACATGTGAAAAGTAAACATATTAAAGGTTGAGATCATATTCTCAATAACCTAAAATAAGGGGAATATATAATCACAATGTGATCATAAGGGTATGAAAACATGATCATAATATATGAGAGTATAACATTGACACGAGACATGGAATTGTGGTATATACATAATAATAAATAAGATTATGTCATGTATTCCCACTAAGAAATTTATAACATGTTTTCCCTGGTATAACCACCTATGTACTTCCATCGGGCTTGGTATCACTCCCCATGTACCCTCTTTTCGAGATTTAGATAACCTCTCTTATACCCTCTGATCTCATAGAATGTTAATAATTACCCAATGCATTGCATGAAGATGTTGGTCGTACCCATATTTGTTTATTACATAACCACCATCAATGGTTATAACAAAACCATCATCACAAGATAAAAACCATACATATGTGTTTCATAGTATCCTATAATATTCTTCATATACAAACTAGTGAAAATAATGGTCTCCATGATACATTTATAATATTAGAACCCATGAAATGAAATGAGATTAAAAAATTATTCCTCATTTCAAAAACCACTAAAAGAATTGGGATTCAAAAAATATTACATCTTAGAAGAACATGTGGAAATGAAATGGGTTTCATAAAAATAACATCATCTTAAATATAAACCATCCATGAAATGAAGAAGAGTATTATCCTTGGATCATAATCCTAGAATAGTATAAATAACCTCAAATGATGTAATATTACATTGAAAATTATTTTTAAAGATCAATTAGAAAATTTTGTGAGGAAAATACCCTTTCCACATTGAAATCCACTTTTAAAACATAATATTTAAAAAAATCCTTCTCATTTATTATAAACCTATAAATATATAAAAAAATCATTAAATACCATTTAAAAAATTTATTTTGGAAAATATACCTTCCACTTTGTGAAAAACAAGTTAATATAGAATGAAATTACAAAATCATAGCCTTTTAAAAATAAAATTTTATCCATAAAAAGAAATCTGTAAAAAATGAGTTGGTTATAATGGTGGAAAATATTACAGATATTAAAACAATGTTTCCATTCATATATTTAGTAAAAGGATCACCTGAATAGTTTGGAAAATAACATGAAGTTTCATTTTTATTTTTTTATACTATTGTAAAAATTACATTAATGAATACCAAAGAATCATTGATACATTTTTTAATTTTTTTTTAGAAAACACGAATATGGATAGAGGAAAATGGTTTTTCAAAGAATTGAGAAATAATGTCAGTTTTCTATAAAATACATCTTTTGGAATCATAATTACATAAAAGATAAAAATGAATGAAAATATTTCTTATCACAAAATAACTATATGATAATAAAATTAATTATTTTCTTTAGATATAGTTCAAAACATTTCATCATCGTAAGAATAAAAAAAATCATCCTAATAAACAATGAGATTGTATCATAAAACGTTTACCACTTTTTTATGATTTTAATCATAGTACACATTAAATTATTAAACCAAAATAAACATTAAATATAATTAATTTAATATGATTCAAGATATAAAATTTCAAAGGGTTTGTATATACACCTCATAAAATAAAATAGGTGTGTAACATTACATATGTCTAAAAAAATAATTGATGCCAAAATACCTTACCGGTTTGGTAATATTTTGAATAAAATGATCCATTGAAGAATTAGATCTAATAGACAATTATATATCATTTAAATAACATTATTAGTGATATAACAGAATTTACATTGAAAAAATTAACCACTTTCGCTTTTCATCGTGACTGATAATATTATTCTCGCATATGAATCAAATGTCTAGTTTGAGTATAAATGTGTATCTATGCTGAAAGAATAAACACATTGAATTTCCAAGTTACACAAGGAAACATTACATTAGGTAATTAATATTCCTTATATATTATACGCAATCTAGTGGAAATACAAAGAGGACCCCCTTCTAATAGTAGCCTGCGGATTTCTATAATAACTGATAAAAAGGTGTCAACACCATAAAATAAATTTTTGAGTGACATATGGGATGTTTGGTCACCATAAAACAACCACATAGGGTTTGAAAACAATATAAAGGAGAATATTTCACATCATATTCTTTGATTTAACTACTTGTAGATCCCAAATGGAAAAATAAATCAAAATTCAATGGTTTTTGGAAGGTGGGGAAATTTTATAAATGAATTATAATTCCCACAAAATTCATCCACAAAATTCAATCATGAAAGCAATTCACATTACCCCCTCACACATTCCCCTCATGATAGACCCTTTCATAGCTTCTTCGTATAGTCTCTTCACCAAGTTCCATCATCTGGACTATAAATAGACCCATCCACCTCTTATTTTCAAATTAATAACTAACTACTAAACGATGATTCAAGGTGAGAACACTAACTGTACATCTCCTTCACCTAAGTAGTTCATCCCTGGAAGGGTGAAATATTATTTCTATCCTTCTATGTGGATGATAACCCCACATGGGAAAACCACCTACCCTATCCCCCGCCAAGGAGAACCACTTGGGTGACCCCCCACTTAGGAAAATCACTTGGGTGAGCCCCTATATAGGGAAACCAATTTAACACGTAGAACTACACCTCTCAATAAAAATTACCATGAGGTCATTTTCTACTCATGGTTTTAGAAACATGGGAATCCAACCCGGTGTAAGACCTCCAAAACCTCCAAATCACTAATATTCGAGATACACCTCAAGGTTATAGAAACATGGGAATCCACCAAAGTGTAATCCCCAAAACATACCCTTACATGAACCACCTACTAGGATAGGTAACTTTAGAAATCCCCTTGTGATAATCCCATACTCTTTATTAGGGGATCCATATCCACAATTTTCCACATGGGGATAAAGGACATTTCATGGTTTTATATTTCTTCAACTTCCTCTTGTTTCTCACATCAATCATGAATCATGTGGGATTAAAAATTAGTTATTATAATAGAGTTCTCATGATGAAATAAATATATCTATAGGAAAAAAATTTCTAGATCGTTCTCTCACATTCTCATAGGCCTCATTATTTATATAACCCAAAATCATGTTATCACTACATCAAATGGAAATATTACCAACATATCCCAATTCTTATAAATTTATGATGTCAAATATAATGTGGTTTTCCAAACCATTTGGTTTCTCTTGTTTCTCACACCTATTATAATTCATGTGGACTTATAGTTTATTGATGATCATGAGTTATTCATGATAAAAAACCTATCTTGGGAGGAGAATTATTTTTTAGATATTCAACCCACCTTCCAATGGGCCTCTATTTTTATATAATCCCTAATAATTGTATCACTACCTAAAGAGGACATATTGTTAATAAAGAAACCCAAAGGGTCTCTTCAATAGGTGTTATACCCAACCTCTCAATCTATTTGGGTGTTGATTCTTGTCAAAATATCAAAATGGAGAAATAACTTATAATGTTTAAACTCCTCATCCCAAACACACAAAAATCATTTATTGGATATATTCCATTTATGGTTTTATCCAAAAAGGAGTATATATCTCTTCTAGGTTTATTGGGACTAATCAGTATAAGTCTCATGCCATTCTTATCTATGCACCTTTCACATTAATGTTCTTTCTATATGATGATAAACTATATGGTTTGTCCTTGTCATGTGACATTAAAAGTATTGACGATTCCCATTATGTTGAACAAAACTTTGTGGGTTATGATTTATTTCAATAGGATTAATAGGAAGAAAATTTTCACGGGGCAAATAATGACATTAAAAAAACTCTTGTCTTCTTGGATGATGATAAATTCTAAAGTGCCCCACTATGTAGATTAAAACCAGTATCATGATAATAAATGGCATAATAAACTCTAATCCATAAATACCAATCGGTACCACTGATAGTGAACCTGCAATACATATAGAATTATCCATAGATGAATAACCTCATATATATAAAAATGATTCTAAATAAAACATACACCAATAAATTAGTTTTTATTTTAGGGTGACCCATCTCAAATTACGGATTTATTAAAAGATTCCAAAAAATTTCTTAAATCTATTAGAGAGACCCTTAGTAGGTAATAATTTCCCTAAATATGTTTTCATGAGCCCAAAATCCCACTCTATAAACCAATGGGAGACCCTAAATAAAAATGGTACCATTTATAAATGATGACCTAACTTTATAAATAATGTTCATGAAACATATTTAGTAATAGAACCATTGGGAGTTATCAAATCGATGAATAAATCATGAAGGAAACAACATATAAAATTATTTGGAAATATTTTTCTGACATGATGGATTATTAATCCACCATAGAAAAAATACATTAACCCCAACCCTAGATATTTTTGGAATGGAACAAACATGTAAAAGGTGTATTATATACACAACATAAAATAATCAAGTGGTGAATATAGAGTATGGACACTAGATTTCAAAGAGGGACTAGAAATCAGTTACCATAATTCTTCACCTCCTGAATACTCATTTGAACCACATATATAATAAATATAATTATATTAAACATAGATTATATAACCATACTTATATATAATGTACCACATATTATTTTCTAATAAACATTTCACTGCCCATTTATTAACAATCCCATGATAGGATCACATTGTGTAATATATGTTTTGTTTTTCATATAAGTTATTATTATTTATTTTTGATTATATTATGTAGATAATTCTTAAAAAATATCTATAATTTTAACCTTGATATAAGTATCATATATATTTATTATATATGTATTTATATTATTCGATAAAATTTATAGATATAAAATTAAATACATCATTAATAGAGATAGTAGGCCATAGATAGGCATGAACGATGATTCCATTTTTTTGAATAATGAATTAGAATAAAGTTAAATAATATTTTATGATTAATGTATCAATTTTATTAAATATATAAAACATATTTTCCTTAAAACTATACTTAATATTTTCTATATATAGTGTATGTGAAGAACAAGTCAAATTTTTTTGTGAGGTGGTCATGCTTCATACACACGAATGATGTTATAGTATCACCCAAAGAATGAAATGTAAGAAGTTATATATTATATCATAATAGAATTTATTAAAATATTATATATTTTAATTTAATATATACTTATTACCATCCAATTAAAACATAAATTAAAAACAAATCACATTTGTTCACAAGGTATTAGTCTTTCGTATATATGAGTGGATACATTATTTTCCAATGTATTGGGAGTTAATAAGAAATATTTTGTATTATAATTTTAGAATAAAATTAATATAATAAATAATATATATATAAACATTAAATCTATAAATATATCCATAATTTGAGAGATAGTGATGGAAAATGTATAACATTGATTCGTGAGGCGACAGTCTGCCGTACAAATGATGGAGTGTTTTATTTCCCATTAGATAGAGGTGGAGATGGATATATGTTATGAAATTAATATAATTAAATATTATTATATTATATATAATGGTTTTATTATATTATTATAGATAAATATTAATTTAAGGGTTTGGAATAAAAAATAAAAAACAAAAACCCAAGTTTAAGAATTTTACTTCTTTAGAGAAACTCTTTTGGTTTATAACTAAGGAATTCTTAGGATTGATTCCTAATCAAAATATGAACTCTAATAATTTTATAGGTAATTATAGAAGATATATATGTAGGTATTTTTTTATAAAAAATAATTTTAATCTGTCAATTGGATTGGAGAGTGTGTATGCTTAAATATGTGAGCTATATGGCGCACTTGTAATTTCTGAAAACAAAAATTTGTGCATCTGTTTTTCACATTCCAAAAGGCACAAAAATAAGAAATTATAGTTACTTATGGTTTATAATGTCTAATTATTCCCATAAAATTGTTTATTTATAATATTCTACAAAATTAGCCCCTTATAATTTTATTTTCACCCCTAGTATACCCGTTTTAGCCTTAACTTCGATAATTAATTTTAATTGTTTTTATGATTATTTTTGTTAATAAAATTAAGATAAAATTAATATATAGTATAAATATTTATTATTAAAAATATTTATACTATTTTTATAAATTCTATTCACATAATTATAAAATTTAATTTAAAATTAATATCGTATATGTGATGATAAAATAGTTTTCCAAAGAGAAACGTTTTAAAAGATTAAAAGTCATTATAACATAATTCAATATAAAACACGTCAAAATAAAATAATCTGGATTAACTGATATATAATTAATTTAATATTACGTTTAAATTAACTTTAATATAAAATTGAACCATATAAATTCATTAAATTATTAGGTTTTTCCAATAAAAATATTAATTTTTCACTACTCATCGAAAAATTAATATTTTTAGACAAGTAAAAATAAATAAAAATAAGATAATATTAATAGGATAATTTCTTTAAATAAATTATCATTTTAAATACATTTTTTGATAGTTTTAAAAATTAATTTTATATTAATTACACAAAAATTAGTTAAAATTTCTTTTATAGAA